>VDFB02032337.1:0-11666 GCA_007258455.2 Sequoia sempervirens | reverse complement strand
CAGCCTATTCTTGAATGTTTCCAAGTTGACAGAGCCCAGGTTCGTGTCCGTCAACTTGCCCAACTTTGAAATGAACTTTGACTCCGGCATGAATGTTTTGCTCAGCTTCTTGATCGTAGCCTGTCTGGAGGTTCCATTGTCCTTTCCGGTTGTCCTCGCTTCAGCCATCTGCAACATAACAAACGTTTCATCAGCAATCAGATTTAAATAAAATAAGGCCGGATATAGGGGCTGCAGTTGAATTCTAGAAGCTGCAATAATTCTCGTTTGCAAACCTCAGCCTCTTCCCTTGAATATATTCGAATTCTGACACTCAGAACGGATTTCTAAGTGAACTTTGATGACTCTACTTCTCAATCAGCAAATTGAATGACTTTGTATCAGCAATCAGCAATTTTAACTACTTCGTATCAGCAAGTTCGTACTTTAAAAGTTCCTCAATGTTTCATCTCAATACAAGGCGTCCTTTCCAACTTTACTTCAGCAATGGCGTTTTACTTCACTAAGCTTAATTAATATAAGCAAGTACGAATCCAAATTCTTAGCAACCGGCGTACTTACTTTAGCAATGAATCAGATTTCAGCCACTAGCAAAGTCGTACCTCCTTCAACTCTCAGCACAAGCAACTCTGAACTTCAGCAAAAACCTCCTTAGCAATGGCGTACCTTTCTTCACTTTCACTCCTCAGCAAAATTCGAACTTCAGCAACTTAAGGCGTCCTCTTCTCGGCAACTCTCAAATGCGCCTCCTCAGCAACTTGCACTCTTTAGCAAAATTCGGACTTCTCCAAGCAACAGTCAGACTTAGCAACTTTGCCTTTCTCCAGCTGTGAAAATGAGTGAAAAGCCTCTCCATTTTATAGCTAGAATTCAAATTCTAGAAGACGTTAATTTTAGCCAGTGCCATTAAACTCCACTACTCCACTTCAAGAATTCGAATTTTCCCTCTCTGGTTTTTCTGACACTTGTCTCCAGTCGTCAGGAATATTATTCTTCTAGAAACTTGACTTTGACTGGCGTTTTGAATTCCTTTTCAAAAAATTTAATTTAACTTCATCATATTTTACTCACCAGCTGGAGCTCCGTCACTTGAATTCAAATTCTTAACTTCATCATCAACTCTGGAAAATTCATCTTCGAAGAATTTAATCAAAATTATCTAAGCGACTGACTTCAGATTCATCGTTCGAAGCAAATTCATCTTGAAAACACATTTTATTCAAATTTTCCTTAGAAAATTTAAAATTCTTCCTTAGGAAAATTCACAATTCAAGCACCGATTAAATTCCTTACTGAAAAAGTGTCGGCGAAGCTTGAAAGATTTAGAAATCCATTCATCATCACGAACGTCCAGTACCCAGAAGCAAATTTTCATCAGAATGTCTCGATTTCATGGGTACCCAACGAACGGGTTCATTTAATTTTTCGAATTTTGAACCTTAGAAAAATATCATTTTCATCATCTAAACTCGTTTTTCGCCCGTGATCACTCTGCGTTGCTCTGACTTCTTGAAAAAAAATGAAGAACTTGAAATATCATTGTTTCTGACTCCATTACTGAGAAGAGTTGCTCGTGCTCCGGAAAATTCATCAACTGAGTTCTAGGCATATTTTCTAAGAAGAAAATAATTTTCCTTAGAAAATATTTTAAAATCTTCTTGCACTTTTGAAATCTTGCCTTAGAAAAATTTGTTGATCGCCAGTGGAGAGGAGCTTTCACTTAGAAAATTTTTATTTGTTCCGGCATGCCTTGCACATTTCATCTTCACTCCATCCACATCATTTCACACTTGGAAAATATTTATTAAAAGCCCAACGCCTAGGGAAATTTTAAACACTTAGAAAATATTTTATTTCTACCCAAGGCGCCTAGCACTTGCCATTTCATCCCTAACGCCTTCAAATATCTTTGAAAAAATTTCCAACACCTTATAACTCCCTTACTCTAGGCGCACACTTAACATAGCGTTTTATTCTCCATACTTCCAAATATTTTCCAACGCCTAGCAAGATTTCACTAAGGCCCACCACCTTGGGCGCATTCTAAGTGTGGAGGAGGATAACGTCCACCTTTTACCTTGAGTTTACCACGCCTAGGTAACATTTTCACCTTGTTTACCATTCGCATTTACCACTTACACTTCAAACTTGGGCGCATTTCCTTGAGAGAGAAGGATGGGCGCATTTCAATGAGAGAGAAGGATGAAACTAGCTTCCATGCCTTGTGACCCTCCAACTTCCAACTTTTGTCTTGACTTGCATGAACTTGGGCGCATTTTGGAGGGTGAGGAGGATAAGAATGTTTGACCTTGTTGACCCTCTCCTACTTTGGGCGCACTTTGATGTGGCTGATGGATGAAGTTTCTCCAACGTTTTTAGGTGACCTTTCACCTTCCAAACTTTGTCCTTACATGCATGATTTGGGCGCATTTTGATGAGAGAGAAGGATGGGCGCATTTCCTCTTGTGTGAAGGATGAAAATCAACCTTGGGCGCATTTCCTTGAGGGTGGCGGATTTTCCTGTTTGACTTTTCTTTGACCACCTTGTGAACTGGGCGCATTTTCATGCTTGTGAAGGATGGGCGCATTTTGACCCCTGAGGCGGATTTCTCATACTTAGAAATTTTTTCAACTTTCCTTCTTTCATTTTGGGCGCATTTGGACCCCTGAGCAGGATGAAATTCTTTGACTTTTGTTTGACTTCCCTGCCTTGGGCGCATTTTGCCCTGTGTGGTGGATGAACTTGCATCTTGAAATTTTATACCCATCAATCCGGGCGATTTTACGTCACTGGACGGTGACCTTAATTTTAGACTTAATTTTATCATCTCACAAGATCGTGTCTCTCGCTATTTGGTAGTAAGTTCTCTCGTGATTCACCAAGCTCGGAATGGCCTGAAATTTTAAACACAGCTTCTTCATAACCTTTTCAACCTGTCGATGCTGCAACTTTTAGTCACCCTGCTATTTATAGCCTGTTTCTGAGGGTGGCTTACTAAAAATAGTAAGCTCTTGATTCTGATAGCTCCCAAGCTCCAATCGAGTTGAAATTCGGATGAGGCGATCCTCACCACGTGACCTTACTGCCGACACTGATGCATGCACCTGATTTACTATTATTTTGGCCAGCTTCAATTTTGATTCTACTATAAATAGTAAGTGCTCCGCTTGACCTCGAATTTCACTCAGCCAGAGAAGCTTGAAGAATGATCGCGATGGTTTACATCGGATTTTGAAGATTTTGACTTTTGATGCCTATTTTTAGGCTCCGAAGCTGGAAACCCTAATTTGCATTGCATGCGTATCAAAAGATCTCCGCTTTGCTATCGCTTTCAAGGGTACTGCGATTTTAACTAATCCACGTAGCGGCCGACATACCGCTAAAAAATAGCAAGTTCCTTAATGAAAGTGAGAACTTTTGTTTGTATTGTCACACCATCGCTGGCCTTTAAACCCATCAGAATCAATTGACATGCAAAAGAAACTCCCGCATGCAACTCCTAAAAATAAGCCCTGGTCAATCCTCAAAGTGGTCATCCTCACTTGCATGTTGGCATCATCGCTAAGGTCTCGAACCTGTATGAATATCCACATGCAAAGAAAATCTCCAAGATCCGGACCTCAAATTTGTACTTACTCTGGACCGCTAAAAAATAGTAAGTTATCCGCTTTTGCTCAAATTTGGCATGTACCGATATAATTAACGCAAGTAGATGATCGAACTTCAACATAGTCGATAAATTGCTCCTCAATTTCACACTCTTTACTAAAAATAGTAGCACTGAATCATGAAAATTATCGGAAACCTCATTGAACATGTCACAACAATGAAGTTCACTTTCAATTTATCACCCTACTTGACTCCTTTGACTTGACCAAAAAATGATGAACCCTAATTTTAGACTGGGCTAATATTTCGCTTAAGCCTTCAATGACGGACACAACTCCCGAAGACACGTATGCACCGTGAAAAGAGATGAGCTTTGTGAGAGAGAGGAAAACCTGCCAAAAAAGACCTGGAACGGAGCAAAATAAGGGGGTCCCCATCCGAAGGAGCAAAAAGGCTCACACTGTGTCTCTTTTGGCGGTGATCAGAGGAATCTCTCCTTTAGCGTCTCGTGTGGGTTCAAGCTTAGCCTTCAGTTGATTCAATTTCATATACTTACTATTTATAGTAAGTCAGCCGGCAAACAATTCTATTTATAGCAGGGCACCTGAAGTTCACATGTTGGCAGTGTCGATTCCCAAATTCAGTTGAGTTGGTGAAATAAGGAGTTTTGCCTAAGTTATAACGTTTAATTATTATTAAAGGTGACTTTAATAATAATTAATATTTTAATATTATATTTGCACTTTATGACTTGAGGGTCCATTCATCATTAAAAAGGGGGCCATTTTAATTAATTACTTGGGTGCCAATTTCAAGGACATATATTAATATTCCAAAGTGCAAATATTATATTATTTTAAAATGATTTAAAAGGCAAATTGGAGGGGATTGGCCTATTATCTTTTAATCCCACATTGGTGAGAAAAGTGTATGAGTTCCTCCAGGAAAAGTATAAAAGAATCTTAAGGGGCTCATTTGGGGGATATTCAAAATTGATTATTTGATATTTGTTTGATCATTTCTCATTGGCGTTTGGGGAAGGGAGCCCAAGGGTTTTGGCTAGCGTATCGGCTTTGGAGAACGAAAACTCTCCACTGTATCAGCATTCTGAGGTTGTGGAATATCTGCTGAAGGTGCTCACTATTGGCTTCATCTAGAAGTCAAGTCTATGCTTCATCAGATTTATTGCTTCAGATCTACAGGAGATTGTATTTCCGGGTATGCACATATTTGTAAAAGCTTTGAAAGAAAATCAATAAATTAATTGCATTGCTGTAGTAGGGTTTATGTTTACATTTCTTGTATTTGATTTCTTGACTTGCAATCTATGAGAAAATTATCATTTAGCATAAAAACAAAAGTAGAGACAGGCAGGTCTCTTACACTTCACCCTCCACGAACTCAGCTAACTCATTTTCTTCCAAAGCGAGCATGACTCTAAACTTCCAAGATGTGAAGTTTGATGCACCCTCAAGTCTATCTTCGATCTTGAGTCCGTTCACCATCTTGACGATAAGATAGATGCAATCAAAGATGAGAATAAGAATGGAGAATAGCGCTGCTTGACTAAATCTGATGATGATCTTTCTTATACCCGCTTTGATACCATGTTAGTTTTATGATCAGATAATAAAAGCAGATTTTAATTCAAAAACAGATACACAAACACAAAATATACCCTGGGAAAACCCTCCACTTGAGGGAGAAAAACCCAGCAACAATATATCACTTATATATTGAATATAGAACAATAGTCTCCTTTACAATGAGGCCAATTATGAGGCCAAGAATAGCACCACAAACTGATGCTAACATAGAAACAATATAATGCTACTTGCTGATAGCAAACTCAGTCTTCTTCAATTATATCGATCTGCACTTGATGATCTTCTTACTACACCAAGTCGCACTTATGGATATCGAATGACAAGTGAATGAAAATGAATGCCTTAAGGGTTGAACATCATCTTCTACTTATACTATTCGATTTAGGAAGACTTCAAGGGATGCGTCTTTTCAAGTATACTGTCGGCCTTCATGAAATGAAATGTCTCTTCAATACAATCGCCGATTAGGAAGGGTCGGCCTCAATAACAAATAAATAAAATATTATTTAATAAGTGACGTGTCTCTTCATAAAGAAATTGCCTTGACAAATTAAATAGCCGATAGGCTATGATTTAATTTGTCCTTCATAAAAGCGAACTGGGTTGGAAGTAGAAGCCCAATGCTGCCATGTAACATGCAATGTCCCCATCTTTAGCATTGCACTTTTCTGTGATTGGTAGCCTATTCCCAGTGTGCTGTCGGCAAGTCAGTGGCAGAATTAGGGTTTCCGGCAATTTGATGGGTCCTCTTGAAGATTCAGGGTTTTGCTTGTTGGAGTTTGGATGTTAGGATTCTGGATTCCTTCTGGGTTTTCAGAGAACTTCGCAGAGGTATGACTTGCAACTGCTTCAGGCAACTTTTCCGAACTTACCATTTTTAGTAAGTTATGACGGCTACAACTTGGAGTCGGGGATTTTGGATTGTGGATTCTTTCTGGGTTTTTAAAAAGCTTCGCAATGGTGTCGCATGCACTTTGATCCGAGTAACTTTCCGAATTTACTATTTTTAGTAAATTCTATTTTTAGTAGTGGTCAAGTCAGCATCAGCTCAGCAAGCTTTCCTTTTCTGGCAGTTCATTGGGTAATTCTGATATTTGGCTTAAGGAGTTCATTTTGGAGAAATAAGTCATTTAAAGTCAATAATGTTTTATTTTATAAAATAACCCCTTGTCCTAGTAATATGACTTTAAGTTGTTTTAAAAAAGGGGACTTTGAGGGTGGTTATCTCATGGGGAATTATTTTGATATTTCTAAAGTCAAAAATACTTCTTGGAGAAAGGGATGCCATTTTATGAAGAGGAGATATTTAATAAAGCCAAAATTGAACATTATGAAAGGGGGCGCCCAAACTGGAGGGAAAAGGAGTCAATTCAAATTTGAAATTAGGGTTTGTTTTCTAGAAGCTTCTGGAAGGCTGTCTCAAAATTATAAAAGGAAGCTTTGGGTCCTCATTTTCTCATCTTATGTCTTGAATATTGTTATGTTGCCGAAATAGTGCTGGACTGCTTCGAGGAATGAAAGCCTCTTAGCCTTGGCTCAACTTCGTGCTTGAGAGATAGCACCTAGTGGAGAAGTTTGCTTATGTTGAGTGGATTTTTGTAGTGAGGTTTGCATTGTAGTGTTGTTTTGTCATTAGAAGTTCAGTTTATTGCATTTTATGTCATTTTCTGGAGTTGTTGATAACAGGGCTGAATCTGTAGTTTCATTCATAAATCAGAAAATAAAAATATATTTGTTCTGGGTATTGGCTAGAACTATTTCTATGCCCTAGGCACCCATTTGTGCAAATTTTGGTGATTTATAATGAAGAATCTGATTTTATTTTGTTGGTAGAACATTTCTAGAGGCTGTACCATTCTATTCTACCTGGCAAGTGTTTAGAAAAAAAAATACTTCCATTTATCAGCGGTTTCTTTGTCTAGTCTTCATTGTCATCATCCTAGCATTCGTTTGCATCAAGTCTCATGTCATTTTGACAAGTATTGAGTGAGTTGTGAGCATTTTAGTGGATTCTAGGGTTGCTGGTTATGCATTTCAAGTTGCTGTTTTGTCATATCAGATTTTGGAAAGTGCATTTTTTGGTGAAGGTTTGGTGTTAGGAAGTCTTACTAAGCTTGGTGGAGGTCACATTTACTATTGCAGCAATTGAAGAGCTTCTAATCCTTGTTCTTATAGGCATTCTCTATATTATTGTAAGCTGAACAGTAGTATTGTCAGCATTTCTTCTCATCATTCTCTTTATGCTTGTAATACCCACTGAATAAGTGGAAGAGGCTGGCTTGCCGCTTATTTACAATTGAATTGCATTGTAGTTTCTTAGCATCTCCGCCCTATGGTAGCTCCAATTCCCACTCTGGGATTGAAAGCACATTCTGGGTGTTGAGTTTATTTTCAGCACTTGCAGTTGGTAGGGATCCTCTGACCATATGTTCGTCCATCTTGGGCACATTCTTGGTTAGAGTTAATCTTTTAGCATTGCATTGAGATCCTTTGACCATATGCTCGCCGTCATCTGGCGCATTCTTGGTTAGAGTTGAATTTTGCATCGCTTTGGTTTTTAAATGCTAACCTTAACGGGTGCATGTTGCATTGTAACTGTTATTGAAAAAATTAAAAAAAAATTGGTTCGGAATATTTCATAACATCAACACTTTGGATCAAGGCTCATCAATTCATTTTCAATCTGACAGCCTTTGACTTCATTTGTTGTACCATACAAATATTTTAACTTTTCCCAAGCATCATGTGAATTTGTACATGCTTCAATCTGAAACATAAGATCAAGGGAAACAAAACTACGAAGACATCCAAGAGCTTTTGTATGTTGAAGCATCCAATTTATCTTTTACTTATCATTTGTAGGTTCAACTACCTTCTTTTCAACATATGGAGTATACCCAAGTTGCATTAAGGCATTCCATGCATGTTGATGCCATGTTGCATAATTATAAGGTGTTAGCAAAGGAACCTTAGAATAATCCATGTGTGAAGGAAAAGAAGAGCACAAGTGAATAGATCAAAAATACACACACACAAAGAGAGACTCCCCCTCGCCCCCCACTCCTCCCTTTTCACTCAATCAATAATCCCCCCAACAAAAAATGATATGGCACTTTATAAATCAGTGCGTTTACAATGTTGGAGTTGTTTTCCAGAATTTTACAATTGTCCAAAATGGATTCAAATACTAAAAGTACAATAGAATCTCCCAATGAAAACTTCAAAATAGCACCAATGTGTAGTGCTCGGGAAAATATTCACTTTCAAAAAATAATCACCTCAATCTGAGGTCGTACGTGAAAGTTACATCCGTTTGAAGATAAAAAAAAGATGACTGCTTTTCAAATCTGATGAGAAAACTGAATTTTTGGAAGAACGGGATCACTTGAGCAAAAACCAATCATACCATTGCGAATAGCGTGAAATTTTACCCCAAATAAAAAAAAATTGCACTGAAAAATACCTCCATATGCCTAAGAACAAGCCCTCCAAAGTTCAAGTGCAAAATGCAAAATTCCAATGGTGAGGGGTCAAAAAAATTCAAACTCCTTTGCTGGTGTAATGCTGACGCCACCACCAATTTTAGCTGAAAACCTTCAAATTTAGGAGAACCTCCAGTTTGTTTATAACTTGCACCAAAAATAGCAAACCTCCTGCTAAATCTAGTACACTGCCAAATAATTTTAGAACCACCACCAGTTCTGGCAAAATTGCTAGAACTTCCGCTAAATGTAGCGGATCTGCTAAGTTTGGGGGTGGCACAGAAGTCGAGGTGGGCCATGTACAGTGTATGGACACGAACTACGACAAAAATTTTGAATTTTGAATTTTTTTAATAATAAAAATCTTGTGTTTTTAAAAAAAAAAAAAAACTAAATGAAAAGAATTTTGTGGACAGTCGTCCCAAACTGCTGCTTTAGAAATAAAGGCTACGCCTTTGCAAGGGGCTGCAGCCCATTAGGGTACCCTCGCCCCACCCTGCGCTAGTTTACATTTTATCTTTTGTTTTTTTAATTTTGATATTTTATATTTTTTTTTTTGAAGCTTTTATTTATTTCAATTTCAAAACCTTTTTTAAATACAATAAAAAAATCCTACGATTTTTTTTTTTGAAGTAATAATAAATTTTGAACGCAAGATTTTTTTTTTTGAAGAACGTGCCGTACTTTGTGCAGGTAGGGCCATACGGCTTCACCTGCTAAAAAAACTTTTGCCCCAAAAATGACTTTCTCCAAATTTGACAAATTTTATACGGAAATAGGGGTTTTTGGGCCTTCTGAATGCGATGGTGCAATTAGGTTTGGCTCAAAGTGCCCCGATTTTTAGGAGCTTGCCAGATCTTCACAGAAAATCTTTGTCTTCAACCCTTCATAGATCTTGCATCCGATGTCCAATTTGGATGAAACAAAAGCCTAATTTGACTTTTCTGGCTGCTCTAAACTCAATGGTGAGCTCAGAATATCTCCAGGAAGCTCCAAAATACCTGTAATAAAATGCAATAGAAAGGAAATACCCCCAAAAATTGAGATCTCTATCAAGCATTATTTATTCTTTAGGTCATCATCGGATGCAAGAGAAGAGCATACTTTTCTTTCAAGATTGGATTGAGAAAACTGTTAACCCACAATTCGTAACCAGCTTTGATACCATGTTAGATTTGGTTGTGAAACCACCCAAGATCAAAGTGACTGAAGGAAAGCAAGTAAGAAACCCAGATATGAATAGAATCAGCACTCCCTTGACTGAATCAGTCTAATTGACTAGCCAAAGGAGAGGAGAGTGCTATATATATAGCAAAAATTAAGGGCAAATAAAGCCAAGAGAGGTAATAACTTCCATTATCCATAATAGGTGGGAGTTTTACCTACTTGGTAAAAGCCGAATTACATGGTTATACCTACTCAGGTAAAGACAAACATATGGTTATGAGAGGTGGCAAATAAGTCCAAAAGAGGGTGTGAGACTAACTACCCAAAGGTGGGTGTGAGTGACACATGTGGATGATGGATTTATGCCACATGTCCTCATCCTAACCATTCAATATAACCTAAGCAAGCTTCATAATGTGTGTAGGAAAAATAAATGTTCCCTAATATAAGAAAAATAAAAAGCCTACAGTAACAATCACGAGCAGAGGTGAGAATAGTTATTGCATTATTTTGGCTGGTGTGGGTGGTGGTATATGGAAGCTTGAAGCTATTCTTGTAGGGATTTTGTTGTTCATTTGTATAATATTGTCATTAAATATGGTGCATGGGGAATCATCTAGGGACCCATTGTGACATGGTCTATTCACAGACCATTGTTTGTGAAATCTTTTTTGAAAGATTTTCAATTGTGGTGTTGAAGGAAATTTGAGTTTAGTTAAGAAAATAGTAAGGTTGGATGGGTGAGCTGATAATGGCCGGTTGTGCTCAAGGGTGATGAGGTTATGGATTGCATCTTGCAAGTGCTAGTTTTGGAGAAGAATGAAAGAGATGAGGAAATAGAATGGCAGAGTTGCAAGCAACATTTCGGTTTGGGTAAGTGGAAGAAGGGTTCTTTAGGGGAAGCTATGGATGAAGTTATATGGAAGCTTCAAGATGATGTCCATGTAGTGCATTTTGATAATCAAATTCTGGAAGCATTCTGTCAAGGTCTTAGGATGGTGGTTTGGCATATGGTTGTCTCATTTTATAATGCAACAGTGGAGCTGACTAGTGGATATACAATGCCTTTGTGAAGAACAAAAAATATCCAAGGTATTAAGCTTCATGGTGCAGTTTCTGCCAATGGTATTTTTTCTCTTTCGGTGGAAATTACGTTGGTCTTATGGAATGGATTTTACAATATGGTTTTGGAGTGATGGGTCATAGTGCTCTCAAGCCTTGGTCTTTAAAGTGAACCAAGTGTTTTGGTGGTGATATTGTTCAAGATGCTTGGTCTTTGGCTGTGGTTGGTAGCACTGTTGTAGCTTTTCTTGTTTGTTTGTTGCTTTCATAGTGCTGGTTTAGATGGTATTCTCCTCAAAGTTATTTTTTGGTTGATGGAGAATGATCTTGCTACCAATGTTATGACATTCTATAGTTTGGAATATGGTTGGCTGTATAATTTCTTGTTATCTATATGTTTTAGTTTATTTGTTTCAGTTAGATAGGTAATATTTTGTATGTTCTATGTAAGTCTCTATTGCTGGGCTGGCACCTCATATATAGATCCCCAATAATTTACTAAAGTCAAAAATAAAAATGATGGATTTGATGTCACACCATCAAAATAATTAATGTTTAATTGATACTACTTTAATAATGCTGATTAGGTATTGATTATTGACATTTCATCATGTTGTATCTAGGGTTATCTATATAAGGTATTAAGGATCACTTCTTTGTAATCATATCGTTCATCCTAATGATGGACAATAAAGTATGGTCTGAAATATTGATATTATAAAAGAATTTTGCAATGTT
>VDFB02032336.1:0-21603 GCA_007258455.2 Sequoia sempervirens | reverse complement strand
TTCATCATTCCTGCTTCCAAATGCCGATTGGTCCTTCTCAGCTGTTCTCTGTTTGAATACTTCGTAACGCCAGGCACCAACGTTGGTATCAGACACATCTGCCCACACGGAGGATATCTTACTCTCTGGGACCTGACTCTTCATGTCTAATCTCAACTTTTCTGTCTCGGAAACTGCAGATGCCCCCGCACCACCTTTGGACTTCCCAGCAGCAGCTTTGCTTGATTCAGCCTGCACATCCAAGAATTAGAATTTAATTATTAAGCTCATATCCATCCAAAAGGTTAGCATACATCACACAAATCCATTAAAACCAAATGCCAATTGCCAATCTTCCGAGATCCGGAGAAATCAAATAATCCGGGAAAATCGTATAATCCGGGAAAATACATTCAGGGCAGAATTCCGGAGAAATCCGACCCAGACGGACTCCTGCCACCAAAGCACTATTATCCATGTAAATCATTAATATGCTCGGAAATCAAAGGAAAATCATCAATTTTACTCTTTGGCAATCAAGAAATAGGCATTAACAATCACTCCATCAATTCCCTCATCGAAATATACAAAAGAATGCAATCAGACAGGAAATCCAGAAAAATCCGAATGGGACGGACTTTCGCGGACGGCATCAAATGCACCGGAAATTAACCTTGTCCGCGGAATAAAAGGAAACCGGGAAAATCCAGGAGACCAGAAATTCCGCGACAGCCTCGGAAACCCGAAAAATGGCAAAACGTGCACCAAAACAGGAGTGACCACAAGATCTTCAATATCAAAGCTCGAATGAACCCAAAACCGACGACAATCACCAGACTCGAATATGCAAAGAGGGTCCAACACTCAAAAGCACTCAATGGAAGGATCCCATACTAAAATGACGATGCCCTAAATCGAACAATCACATATCCGCCATTAGAACCAGAGCAAGCTTTTAGGGTTAAAGTATCAGTTCGGGATTTACCTAAAAGCCCTCTAATCCTCACAGGACGGGGAAGCCAACATAAAATGAGGCGAAAGTCATTCCAACACAAGATCAAATCATCGCTTTAATCGACACACCAAGAAAACCCTAAATTCGCATGGTAACACATCCCGCACCCAAAACAATTAAGCAACACGACCCAGAATTCCGTCTAAAGTGTAAATATGCAATCAAGCGGATAAACGGAACTCATAGGGCGCGAGAGATGGGCTTCAAATAAAGAAAACGGATCAGACCGACTGAATAAATATGACACCCAAAGTCAAAATATGAGCCGACCCCAAAATTCAACAACGCCCAGTACAAGAAAATCTCAAATCACCATGCAAACAAACGGAAGGACGACGAATACATACCATGGATCAAGACGAGCAGAAATTGAGCTTGGAAAATCAATCCACGTGACAACACATCCAGGCAACGAGATACTGGCAGCAACACTCAAGCAATCCACGCGCAAACAATCCAAGATCAAACCTCGAAGCTGAAACGGAAGTTCTGAATCGCCAGAGCAGAAAACAAGGAAGCAATCGAAGTTGGAATGAATCTGAAAATACCCTAAATTCGCCCTTATACCCGTCTGAACCAAGATACCTCAGCCATTAATGCGCGAAAAGACGTTTCTGACAAGTCCGGAAACCCGTGCCCCAAGTGGAATTTCGGAGAATCCCAGAATGCGCGGAGACACGGATTCCGCGGAAATGCAGGAACCGGGGAAATCAGGAAGATCGGGATTTTGACGGAATCCGGGAAAATCCGACTGGACTGGAAAATCCCGAAGTTAGGAAAAAACCCGGAATCGGAGAATTCGGCAAGAAACGGACAAGGAACCAGGGCCGGAGAAATCCGTCGGAGGCAGAGAATCCCGGATCCAGGTGAAAACCCGGACTTGGCCAAAAGCTTAATTTCAATCAATATCAACCCCAAGGCAAGGGCCAAACCAGCAAAACCAACATGTCAAGACCCCAAAATGATAAATCCAATAAAATCAAAGGTCAAAGACACAACGAAGAAAGGGGGCCCCCCACTCCAAGTGGGGCGTGTGTGCAAAAACTGCACAACAGATATCAATCAGAGCACAAAGGAATGAAGAATCCCAGTGCACATGAGGACAAAGTGGCATATGAATTTGTAGTCAAGGTTTGTAAACTATATCATAATGTGGTGGTACAATGATGGGAGTGTTTTTAAAATGCAAGAACAACCCACACATTATAAAGGGAAGTCCACGTTTGCAAGAAACAACATAGATCCTTGTGGTGAAAGGTGCAGGGGATAAAGAGTTTGTTGAGAGAAGCTCCAAATTAGAGAAATAGAGCTCGATGCTTTGTTCATAATGAAGGACGGCCAACATGTGATGAATGGTTAACTTAAACACTTGAAAGTTAGTTTTAAAAAAACTATTTGGTAGAGGGTGGTTGCCATATAAAATGGAATGGATTTGTTGAAAAGGCCGATGGAAGGCATGGTGATGGCAATGCATCTAGAATAAACACCAGACAGGGGTGCCAAAGAATGTTGAAAATACTTTTTTAAATTCTTCAAGCCAGGGAAAGTTGGAGATGCATGCATGCAGTAGGGTACACACACCTATCAAAACACAGAAGAGCACAAATGCCAAATGCGTTGGAAGCATGGAAAGAGGAAGAAAATGTCAAGATTGTAGGATAGTGCATAAACTGAAATTGTTGAAAAGGTCTTAGAAGCCTTCAAGCAAATGCAAGTATCAGTTTTCCTACGCAGCAAAAGGAAAAGGGTTGAGATTTAATACACCAAATAGATGGATTGAAAATTCTTCCTCCACTTTGAGGGAATCTCATGATTTTTGAATGCACAGTAAAAAGAATGATTTCTACTATGATTGAATGAGGCTCCAGCATTGCATTATGAGGGAACATGGGTAATTTTAATCATTCAAAAATTGCAAACAAAAACCCAAATGAATGCCATATTCACAGCAAATAAGCTGAGGTGCCATCATCACTGCCAGCATCAGTGGATTTATCAAAGTCTTTTGAAATTGTCAAGGAAATGAAGGATAAAGGGGGACACCCTCAATAGACAAAGTGATTTGCACAGAGAAAAGTGCTGCCATGAAATTGTAGAGCAAGGTTGAACAACATGGAGAAGTTAGGGAGAAATGAGGAAAAGGAAGTAGAATGGTAGATATATGGTGGGAAATAGAGATGAAAATGCAGTAACATATCGCTATTCCAATTTGCACGACCTTTAAAATATGTGAAATGGCGGGATCATGCCACGTGGCAAGAAGGGCCCGAGGGAAGCTCTCATGCACATAATTTCCATTATTTTATATTATTAATTTATTGTTTTCTTTTCCAAAAGAAAAACATTTATAACTTTAAATGTGTCAGAGATAAATGTTTCAGCGAGAATGTGGTAAGAAAGAGGTGGTGGGTCCTAGGTAATTTCATTTAAAGTATTCACTTTATTTATTGAGCAAGGTTTTAAAAAAAGTGTAAAGTGTGAGGCATGACAAAATGTAATTGAAAGCATTTTAAGTGGTTGGTGAATAAAATGTGGGTAAATTATTTTACCCAAATATAATGCAAGTGTCCTCATAAAATTTGTGACTATTGTTGGGAAAAGCCCACGCACAAGGTCAATAGTTTATTTGCCTAAGTCAATGTAAAGTGAATTTAATATTCACGTTGTAAACATATATTTTGTGGTGGAGATTATTATTAAAGTTATGAAACTTTAATTTTAAAAGTGAAAGTATAGTTTGTAGCAAACAAGAACAGGGAAAAATAGAATTTTCACGGGCAGAGGCAAATTGTTATGCAACTGGGTAAAATGAAGAGATTTTCACATGGGCATTTTTTCTGTTACTCAACAACTTGGTGCAAAGCCATATTTAGAGGCAAATTTTGTTGTAGTTAGAGGAGAGATTCTTTTTAGTTTGATGATCAATGGTGGATTATGTTTCCAGATAATATCTATGGATCAGATTAATCTTAGGGTGGTTTTCATTCTTCTTTTATTCTCTTCTCTTCTCATTTATTCTTCTAGGTTCTGTGGTTTTGTGTGAGGCTGTGAGTCATTTTTTGAGTCTATAAGCTGTAATTTTTTGATTTCATGAGAAAATACAACTAATTTATGCAAATAAATCATGAAAGTGTGTGCACATTCATGAATATCTTCAAATTGTTTCCATACTTATATAGTTTAATTATATGAATTCAATAATAAAAAGTATATTTGAGTTTTTCATCTCAAATTTCATGAGATTGTGTTATTTGTTTATGGGTCTATTCAAAGAAATGGTTAAATACTTTGAGCAGATAACAGCGATTTCAAGTGTGCAGGTTGGATTTGGTATGGAGAGTTTGATTGATAATAGGAGTGGGATTGTTGGTGTAAGACACTAATAGTTGATGCAAGGAATTAACAATTTAAATCCACTAGTTGAATGTCATTTGCTGATGAATTCTTTTTATGCGTTTGACTCCATGGCCCAGAATTAGGGACTGATTTATCTTGCAACTTAGTGCATCTCAGAAATGTTTTATAAATTCAAAATCATTTTAAAATCCCTATGTGTTGTAGTTATCTCATGCTCTAAATAGTTGATATTACTAACAAATAGCCAATTCTATTCAGTATTATCCTATTATGTTGAGCTATTAAATGAGATTATCTGATAAGAAATATTTTGGTATGTATGTGTTTTAATTTGTTGATATTGCTAAAGGGATCACCCTCCTGGGTCTTGCAGAGCCTGAAGTGTAGGAGGATTTTAAAGTCCTCGTTAGTTGGTCCAGGTCCTTCAAGCTGCCCTTGATTGGAATTGGCAATTCCATAGGTAGATTAGAAGACCAACCATGTTATTATAAAAAAAAACAAACCAACATCTAGTACACAAGACTACCAACTAGTTGCTTGTATAAGGTAGAATCAACATCCTCACCATCCATATCCTTAGTCAACTTTAATCCTAGAGCAATTGGAGTAGATACACCTTTGCAATCTTCCATCCTAATTTTTCACAACAAGTCTAAAGCATACTTGGTTTGAGAGAGGTAAATTCCATCATCTTTCTGCCATACTTGGATGCCAAGAAAGTAGTGTAGAAAGCCAAGATCTGTCATGTTAAATGTATCTTGTAATATTATCTTTATGTCACTAATTTAGTTCATATTGCAGTAATGGAAAAAGAATCCCTTTTTCACACTTAATTTGGGAACAATTGATATTGAATTAACCTAATAATGCCTTGGTTTAGTGTTGTAATGTGTTGTACACATTCACATTAATCTAGGGCCCTTTTTAATGCAATGTACTTAAATTCTACCTTATTTATGGTGTTGTAATGTCTTATGGTACACTTTCACACTTATCTAGGGTTTCATTAATTAATTGTGGTTAATTGAGCTTAATTAGCCCCTTTAATTCAAATTTAAGCCTTATTAATGGCACCTTCTGAAGGATATATCCCGACACCCAATAATCAAATTGCATAACATTTAATTTGCAAAAATCAAGGTCAAAGAAAATGGTGCTAGGACACATTCACCTTTATTGGCGAATGGGTCCTCTCCACATAGGACCCCCTTTCTATGCATTTTTGAGGTGGGTTTTTATGTTCTTTCAACCCTGAAGTAAAGTCCTAGAAAGTTGTGCTAGGACCCATTCACATTTAGTAGTGAATAGGTCCTCCTCACATAGGGCACCCATTTTTGAATTTAATTTTGACAGTATTTTAATGATTTTAAATCTTGGATCTAGTTCTTGGACAGTGGCTGCTCCAATCACATGGTAGGTAAATCTGATCTCTTTGTCAAGTTTGATGATTCAGTATGAAGTCAAGTTAAATTTGGAGATGATAAGGAGGTTGATGTAATGGGAAAAGGTAACCTTGCAGTCAAGACTAAGCAAGGAGAAACTACTCATATTCATGATACTTTGTTTGTGCCAAAGATACAAAATAATCTTTTGAGTATTGGGTAGCTTGTAGGAAAAAATTATAAAGTGTTTGAAGATAACTTTTGCAAGATATTTGATAAATCTAACAATCATCATCTTGTAGCAAAGGCTTCTATGACAGAGAATAGATTTTTTCCTCTTACATTGGTTTCTAGTAAGTTGCATGCACTCAAATCAACTACAGATGATTCATGGTTATGGCATCAACGATATGGTCATCTAAATTTTCAAGGGTTATCTTTGCTCAATAAAAAGAATATGGTAAGAGGGCTTCCTCCAATCAAGGAAATAGAAGAATTTTGTTTAGGGTGTGCACTTGGAAAGCATCATCAAGATAGCTTTCTGGTGAATAAATCTTGGAGGGAAAAATCTCCTCTAGAGCTTCTACACGCTAACATTTGTGGTGACATGCAAGAGGAATCATTGGGTAAGAACCTTTCTTTTTTGAATTTCATTTTTGCTCCTGTGGCTAGAATTGATACAGTAAAGATTATATTGTCTGTAGTTTCACAATACAAGTGGCCAATATTTCAAATGGATGTGAAATCAGCATTCCTTAATGGTTATATAGATGAGGAAGTTTATGTGGAACAACCTATGGGTTATGAAGTTAAAGGAAAAGAACACTTAGTCTACAAGTTAAAGAAAGCTCTTTATGGATTGAAGCAAGCTCCTCGTGCCTGGTATGCTAGAATTGGCAGTTATTTCATGAACAAGGGATTCAACAGGAGCCACTCAGAGCCAACCTTGTATGTCCAACGTATTGGTAATGATATTCTTATAGTTTTCCTTTATGTTGATGATCTTATTTATACAGGTAACAACAAATCTCTCATAGAGAAGTTTCAAGTTGAAATGAAACAAGAATTTGAAATGTCAGATCTGGGACTCATGCACTATTTTCTTGGTGTGGAGGTACTACAACCATCAGAAGGTATATATATTTCTCAAACCAAGTATGTTGCTGATTTATTGAAGAATTTTAGAATGGTGGCATGCAAAGCACTTGCAACCCCCATAGAAATTGGTGAGAAATTAACTAAGGAGGATGTTAGTCCCAAGGTTGATGCTACTTTATATAGAATTTTGGTTGGCAATCTCATGTACCTCACAACCACTAGACCCAATATTATGTATGTTGTGAGTCTCACCTCTTGGTTCATGCAGGATCCACATGAGTCTTATTGGAAAGCTACTAAAATAATTTTGAGGTATGTGAGTGGTACACAAAATTTTGGAATTCATTATTCTCCCACTGAAAAGTTTGAGGTAGTTGGTTACACAAATTATGATTGGGTTGGTTCAGTGGATGATAGAAAGTCTACATATGGATATGTCTTTTCACTTGGTTCTGGAGTTGTTTCTTGGAGTAGTAAAAAATAGGCAATGGTGGCTCTTTCTTCAGCAAAATCAGAATACATGGAAGCTACATCAGCAAGTTCTCAAGCAATATGGATTAGAAGAATATTGGCAAGTCTACATTTAGTATCAAAGCAAGTTGCAGAATTTTTAGGTTATGCAGGTAGCAAGGTTAAAGAAGCAGTTATCTCCAAATGGACAATAGTAATAGTTTACCATTTCAGCTTCCATTGTTTCCTCGAGACAACTATGATTATTGGAGTATCAAAATGAAGACCCTACTATTATCCCAAGAACTCTGGGAATTAGTGGAAGTAGGATACCCAAAACCTGCAGATCAAATTGCATTAAATCCCTTGACACAACAATAACTAAATCGGTTAAAAGAAGACAAAAAGAAGGATAACAAATCTATTTTCACCATTCAATCTGCATTGGATGTTTCAATTTTCCCTCAAATTGTTGGTATGACAAAATCAAAGGATGCATGGGAGGCTTTACAAATTGCATATCAAGGTACAGAAAAAATTAGATTGGTAAAACTTCAAACTTTTTGAAGATAATTTGTAAATTTAAGTATGAAGGAAGTTGAGTCTATTCATGAATTTATTACTAGGGTTCAAGGTGTTGTGAATCAGCTTAGGACTCGAGGGGAAACAATAACTGAACAAAAAATTGTAGAAAAAATTCTAAGATCTCCTCCTCCTAAATTTGATCCAGTGGTGATAGCCATTGAAGAGAGTAAAGATTTAACTACTTTCAAAGTTGCAGAGTTGACAAGTTCTTTGCAATCTCATGAAGAGTGTATACAATGTTCTACAAAAAAATTGGTGCAACCTTTCCAGTCTTCTGTAAAACTTGAAGAAAAGTCTCCTTCCTCTCACACCACTAAATCTCAAAGTGAATCTTCTTTTAATAATAGAGGATGAGGTAGAGGAAGAGGAAGATGAAATAACAAAGGTTGAGGATGAAGTCCTGTAGATCGGAGGAGTATCCACTATTGATATTGTGAAATGTATGGTCATTATGAATCTGAGTGCAGAAAGAAGAAATCTGACTTGAATAAGTCGAGAGCCAATTATACAAAAGAGTCTATTGTAGATACAAAAAATTCCACATTCTTCACATGCAATTTGGCAAAAGAACACCAAGTGGATGTCTGGTTCTTGGACAACAGCTGCTCCAATCACATGACAGGTAAATCTAATCTCTTTTTCAAGTTAGATGATTCAGTACGAACTCAAGTTAAATTTGGAGATGATAGGGAGGTTGATGTAATGGGAAAAGGTACCCTTGCAGTCAAGACTAAGCAAGGAGAAACTACTCATATTCATGATACTTTGTTTGTGCCAAAGTTACAACATAATCTTTTGAGTATTGGGTAGATTGTATGAAAAAATTATAAAGTAGTGTTTGAAGATAACTGTTGCGAGATATTTGATAAATCTAACAATCATCATCTTGTAGCAAAGGCTTCTATGTTGGAATTATCATATCCAATACTCAATTAGGAAAAACTTAATATCTTCTGCTCAGAAAATTTAAAAACAAGAAACAATATATTTGCTCACAGATTGAGCAAACAACAGAGCTAAGAAATAATAACTCTGTATTATTCAACTGTATCACAAACCGGTTACAAAGAACTCTTATATAAAGAAGTTTCAAAAGACAAAGATCAGCTGTAGGAGAAATAAAGCAAAGAAAGCTAAAAATCTAAGGAAAGAAAAACAAAACAAAGCTATGCCTAACTGCTCACATACATGTTTTATTATGCTTTAAAAAGGGTAAAAGCTAAAAAAATAAAACTAAATCAAGAGATATGCAAAGTATGCAAATTGTTGTTTTAAAACTACTTTAAAACTAAAACTAAAAAACTATTGAGTCATTCACATCTTCAATCTCCCCCTGAATGATCAATAGAGGTGAGTCCCAACTAATTTCTCAAGGCCACAAAACTTGTTGTAGAAAGAGCCTTGGTAAAGATATCAACAACTTGCTCAGATGTAGGACAGAACTACAACTCCACTTGTCCATCTTGAACCAAGGCATGGATGTAATGATGTCGGATCTCTATGTGTTTCATTCTAGAATGAAACATAGGATTATTTGTCATGGAAATAGTGCTATTTTTATCGCAATAAATGGTGGTTGGATTCTCTTGAACCAAATGTAGATCTTCCAATATTCTTCTAATCCATAAAGAACTCTTATATAAAGAAGTTTCAAAAGACAGTGATCAGCTGTAGGAGAAATAAAGAAAGCTAAAAAGCTAAGGAAAGAAAAAAAAAACAAAGCTATTCCTGAATGCTCACATACATGCAATTTTATTATGCTTTAAAAAGGTAAAAGCTAAAAAAATTAAAACTAAATCAAGAGATATGCACAGTATGCAAACTGTTGTTTTAAAACTGCTTTAAAACTAAAACTAAAAAACTATTGAGTCATTCACATCTTCAATCTCCCGCTGAATGATCAATAGGGGTGAGTCCCAACTGATTTCTCAAGGCCAAAAAACATGCTGTAGAAAGAGCCTTGGTAAAGATATCAGCAGCTTGCTCAGATGTAGGACAAAATTGCAACTCCACTTGTCCATCTTGAACCAAGTCAAGGATGTAATGATGTCGGATCTCTATGTGTTTCATTATGGCATGAAACACAAGATTATTTGTCATGGAAATAGTGCTATTTTTATCACAATAAAAGGTTGTTGGATGCTCCTGAACCAAATGTAGATCTCCCAATATTCTTCTAATCCATACTGCTTGAGAACTTGCTAATGTAGCTGCCATGTATTCTACTTCTACTGAAGAAAGAGCCATCATTGCCTATTTTTTATTACTCCAAGAAAAAACTCTAGAACCAAGTGAAAAGACATATCCAGATGTAGACTTTCTATCATCCACTGAACTAGCCCAATTAGAATGTGTGTAGCCAACTAACTCAAACTTTTTAGTGGGAGACTAATGAATTCCAAAATTTTGTGTACCACTCACATACCTCAAAATTCTTTTATCAGCTCGCCAATAAGACTCATGTGGATTTTGCATGAACCGAGAGGTGAGGCTCACATCATACATAATATCAAGTCTAGTGGTTGTGAGGTACATGAGACTGCCAACCAAATTTCTATATAAAGTAGCATCAACCTTAGGACTATCATCCTCCTTGGTTAATTTCTCACCAATTGCTATGGGGGTTGCAAGTTCTTTGCATGCCACCATTCTAAAATTCTTCAATAAATCTGCAACATACTTGGTTTGAGAAATGTATATACATTTTGATTTTTGTAGTACCTCCACACCAAGAAAATAGTGCATGAGTCCCAGATCTGACATTTCAAATTCTTGTTTCATTTCTACTTGAAACTTCTCTATGAGAGCTTTGATGTTACCTGTATAAATAAGATCATCAACATAAAGGAAAAATATGAGAATATCATTACCAATACATTGGACATACAAGGTTGGCTTTGAGTTGCTTCTATTGAATCCCTTCTTCATGAAATAACTGTCAATTATAGCATACCAGGCACGAGGAGCTTGCTTCAACCCATAAAGAGCTTTCTTCAACTTGTGGACTGTGTTCTTTTCCTTGAACTTCATAACCCATAGGTTGTTCCACATAAACTTAACCATTAAGGAATGTTGATTTCACATCCATTTGAAATATTGGCCACTTGTACTATGCAGCTACAAACAATATAATATTTACTATATCAAGTCTAGCCACAGGAGCAAAAGTTTCTGCATAAGTCCATTTGAAGATCTAAGAGTGCAGACATCAAGGAACAAAACCCAAATCTCAGTTAAAGAAACCCTAACAGGAACCCATTCGCATTGAAGGCGAATGAGTCTTTTGTGACCTAAAAATGGGCTTCTTGCAACAAGGTACACATCATTTTGAGCTCTAAAAACTCCCCTCATAGTTGCTATAACAATTAGGGTTAGTTTCTAATTGTTATTTGCACTATATCACACACAAAATCACATGACTTAGTGTGAGAATTAGTGGTCTATCATTTTGATTTTGGTAAACCCTATGTTCCCCCTAATCACATGTTATGCCTTGTGATAATAAGATCATCAACATAAAGTACAATAATTATTGTGCCACCATCATCAAATTCTATCACATACAAGTTTGAATCATGAGGACTATTATGAAATCCTTTAGTTTGGAAATATTCATCAATCTTAGCATACCAAGCCCTTGGAGCTTGTTTCAAGCCATAAAGGGACTTCCTTAACTTGCAAACTAAGTGTAGTTTTCCTGAACTTTCAAATCCTTGTGGTTGAGTCATATAGATTTTTTCATCAATTTCACCATTCAAAAATTCATTCTTAACATCCATTTGGTGTAAAGGCCACTTGAAATGAGTTTCCAATGCTATAATGTTCTGATAGTACTGATCTTCGCTACTAGAGAAAAAAAATTGTGTAGTCAATTCCTTCTTTTTGTGAATACCCTTTAGCCTCTAGTCTTTCCTTTTGTTTTTCAATTCTCCCATCTTACTTGAACTTATTTTTATACACCCATTTATTGTTGACGACATTCTTTCCCTTGGGCAAGTCTACCAATTCCCATGTTTTATTCTTGATTAAAGAGTCATATTCATTTTACATGGCTTGTTCCCATTTATGTTTTCCCTTAGCCTCATCATATGTTTGAGGATCATTAATCTTCATTATGGTGTTCATTTGAACATTTAATTAATTTTTTGAGTCTTTTGATAAATTTCTTGAAGACTCTTGGTCTTTGGAGGAGGACTACATACCTCAACCGTACTAGAAGTTTCCTTATAAATTTCATTTGTTTCAAAGGACTTAGAGAATTCACCATTATCTATGTCCACTTGTGGAATATGAGAGGATTGCATCATATCCTCAAACCCTTCATTAAACTTAACATCCCTACTTGTGAACACATCATCCACACTAGGATCATACAACCTATATCCTTTCCTTTGATCATCATAGCCCACAAAGATGCACTTAACACTTTTCTTATCAAATTTATTTTCTATAATCTCATCTGGTATGTGAGAAAATTCTTCACATCCAAATAATCTAAAATACTTAACATTTGGTTTCTTTCCACTCCATGCTTCTTTGGGAGTGATTTTCTCCAAGCATATTGTATGAGATCTATTCAAGACATGAGATACAATATTGGTAGCCTCAACCTAAAGAAATAAAGGGAGACCCTTGGATTGTAGCATGCACAGTGCCATTTCCACCAAGGTCCTATTCTTTCTTTTAGCAACACCATTTTGTTGAGGAGTATATCTATTAGTCATTTCTTTCTTGATCCCATGATAATCACAAAAGGATTTGAACTTTTTGTTGTCATATTCTCCACCATTATCTATTCCTAAGGTCTCTTGATCTTATTCCCACTTTTATTTTCCACAAATTCTTTGAACATTTCAAATTTTCTAAGCACTTCATCTTTTTGCTTAAGGAAGTAGACCCAAACTTTCCTTGAAAAATCATCAATGAATGTTAAGATATATCTAGCTCCTCCATTTGATGAGGGATTCATAGGCCCACATAAATCACTATGGACAAGTTCAAGAGTTTTACTTTCCTTCCATGTAAACCTTTCAAACTTGTCTCTTTGTTGTTTTCCAACCATGCATCCTATACACACATTTGTGTTTACCTTTATCCAAGATAGTCCATCAACCATATTCATCTTAGAAAGCATAGCCAAACTTTGATAGTTTAAGTGACGAAATATTTGATGCCATAACTCACTTGTGGAGTAATTTGTATTATGTATGCTTTCTTATCAATAGATGCTAAAAAAATTTAGATTCCATCACTCTTGACTCCTGTAGCCACAATTTTGAATTCATTATTAATTTTCTTGATTAGACACTTATCTAAGTAAAACTCCACCTTATAACCATGTTGAGTTATTTCACTCACTGAGAGAATATTTTTCGTTAACTTAGGTACAAGATTCACATTTGTTACTTCCAACTACTTACCTTCATGTCCTTTTATTGAAATTGAACCGATTCCTTCAATTGCATGTGAACTATCATCCCAAGAAATATCCTTGCACCTTTTGTTTCTTCTAAAGAATTAAAGAAGTTCTTATTGTAAGTCATATGTTGGCTAGCTCCTGAATCAATATACCATATGTTATTTGAGTCTCCTTAAGTAGCTAAAGAGGCTATCATTATATTATGATCACCCTCTTCTTGAGAAAAATTTGATTGCCTTCTTTGATAAAATTTTCTCTGACCTCCTGCATGTGATTTCCTAGGAAATTGATCACTTTTATGCCCTTCTTCTCCATAATTATAACATGTGATAGCTTTCTCTTTTTTTTAGAATGATCTTTGTTATTTCTCCATTCATTTTGAGCCTTTTGAAAACCATGCCTCTATTGATTATCCCTTGGTTGATTCCATTGCCTTTGATTATTTCTATGTTGATTTCCTTAATTTTGATATGATTTATTTTTATTGTAGTTCTTATATTTTCCTCTAGCCATAAATGCTTGAGAGCTCTTGCTAGACTCACCTGTGAACTTTTTAAGCCTCTCCTCTTCATTCAACAAAGCTCCATACACTTCTTATAGTGTGATATTCTCAAATTTTCCAGTAAGCTCTAATGTGTGGATGAAGTTATGATACTCATCTGGAAGACTTTCAATTAAAAAATCTATAATTTTAGAGTCTTCATATTTAACAAGTTCATAATTGGAAGTTGATTTCTTAAGTTTTTCAATTTTGCAATATGGTCATTCATGCTATCTCCTCCCTTCATTTTAAAATGAGTTAATTGTCTTTTGATGTCCATCACTTTTAATTTGTTAGTTCTTTCATACACTGTTTGCAAAGTTTCCCATATTTTCTTTGTTGTTTTCAAATCTTGAACATGAGATCTTATCCCTGGACTAATTTTCCATAAAATGGTAGCCCATTCATTCACATCCATTTTATTCCATTTTTCATGCTTACTTTCATCTATAGACCTATTTTTCTTCTATTGCTAGCTCCCATAAGCCTTTCATTTGTAAAATCAACTTCTTCTCACATTTCCAAATTGCATAGTTAGAACCATCTAATTTTGAACTAACCACAATATTTGAGATCTTAGAGGCAGCCATAGAAAGAAAAAATAAACTCTCCAAGCACACAAACACAAAGGCTTAAAGAATAAAGCCCCTACCAACACACACAATTAATTTTTTTTATTGTCATGCCTTGATGTTGGCCTTCTTATGAACCAAACAAACAAGGACTTTTGCAAATTTGTGACTTGTAATTATGAAGGAGAGTTTCATAAAACACCTTATTTCTCCAAACTCTTCAAATGAGCTATGCCAGTTCAGCTTTTACCTAGTCAAACTAACAATTCTTTGAAGGATCATTGGCATATCATGGCCAAAACTACAAGGATCAGGCAGCCCATCAATAGGAAATTTTTTTTGCAAAAAAACTTTAAAACACACTTTACTTCTTCCTCTTTGTCACCTATAAAAGGAAAGATTAATCATACTACAACAATAATACATGCAATCTCAAAGATCTAGAACTTTATGCTAGGCAAAACCTTGTGAATTACCACGGCTAACTGGAAGTGACCATGTCCCAAGGAAAGGGCCAAGCATTTGGAATAGGCTAACTGATAATTCTAAAATCACTCCTAGCCACCACTAAATATGCAACAACCCTCACGTCCCCTCTCAGTAGTAATTTAGCATTGATATTAATAGTGAAATTTACACCCTATTCACTTCCCACAACTTTACTAAATAACAACTCTCCAAAACCTTCAGACTTTCTAAACATGGCGGTCTATGCTAAAAAACCCACGCCTATTATGTGGAAATCCTGTGACAAGTTCTTAGTGGCAATGGCTAACACCCCACAAGTGTAGCAATAGCAATGTATGATCCCTATGACCTCTTTCACTAACTACGATTACTTTTTCCAGCCTTGCAGCTTCTGGAAAAATAAATTGAGATCTATTTTTGATGAAGATGAAAACCTCACACTTTCTCAAATTCTATAAAATTTGGATTACAACACGTTATAGACGTTTTACTAAAATTTCACAATTACATGTGTCAAAATAAAATAGATTTACAATTGCTTCAACATAAACTCCCAATTGAAAATAAACATTTGAATAACTTTCTTAAATCATATTTTAGGAAATACATTACAAAATCAGGCAACACTAATGCCTCCCCATATTTCTTTCTCCTACCATCATCGTTGTCCCATTATTACCTTCCAACACTGCCTCATTACATCATTTCAACTCTAAAAACTGCCCACATTCATTTCATTTCCCCCACTATTAATTTGTAACTCCACTACCTTTCAAATCATTTGAAGCTTCATAAATTTGAAGATTCAATACACATTCGTGTGCCCACTCCTACCTACCCCGTTTGGCCTTTAGTCTCTCACCAAGTATCTCTATCATAGCACTATCTCTTTTTCTCCCTATGCTTTGTCCACATTTCCCCTTGCTATAGTTGTTCATCCACTCATAGCTCCACACCTTCTTAACTTCCATCTACAACTTTACTAACATTTACAATTGCCTACGCAAGCTATCTTTAGCTTCTCCCTTCTGCACTTATTCATTTAAGATATGCAGGTTATGCGTGGTCTCTCTCATCTGCTCATGTCATTTCATTCCCCAACAATAACGCTTTAAACTTCCATATGATATATTTAATGTGCAAAGGAAGCATTAATTTTGTATTGCCTAGAGTAATCGCTTCTCTTCTAAGCTATTGTATAGGAGTAAATTTGCACCCCATGTGAAAATCCTCTTTTTTCCTTTACCCACCTTAGAAAGCCAAGTTCTGAGGCTTAATTCCAACTAAGCCCACTACTTTCAGCACACTTGGTGCCTATTTTGAGTGTCGGTGGAGGCGTTTCTGTCAGGGACGCCTGCGCAGCGCATAAACATCTACATGGCCCGCTTACATCCCTGGTAGATTCCTGCGGCTGAACCTGCAAAGGTGTTACACTTCTCATTGGGAGTCAAGTTGTAACGCCCCCTTCGATCGAATGGCCCGAATATGGTCATTTTTCTCCATCCCTTCTTCAAATCCATCCCTTCAACAAGAATTTCAACTTCTTCATATCCTCTAATAATTCAGTTGAACATCTTCACCTCATTCACAAGCTCACTCTCAAGCTCTCAAGTAGCATTCCAAGCATTCCATTGCAGCAAAAGCTTCACTCCATCACTTCAGTAGAGCAAGTTTGGGACCACACCATTGCAGCAGAGGCTCGAGTACTCTCATTTTCTCCCCTGAGCATCCTTGAGTGCTCTTGGTGGAGGTGGTAAGCTTCCCTCTCCTCTCCTCTATCACTTGGTTGAGTTAGCATACTTACTGTTTTGTAGTGCTTTAGTGCTCTTTACTACATTTTTTTCTTTATCTTGCTTTCTTGGTTGTCTGTGGAGGTGGAAACACCTAAACAATGGTTTGAATGAGGCAGGCCCCTATACAACCACCCAATATTTTCCTCTCCTTTGTGTGTGTAGGTGAACATGCTTTCAAAGAGCTAGTTGGAAAACGAGTTTCTTTGTGAGGTCCTTCTTGCCACCTTTACTCTTGCATTTTTGCTTTATCACATTAGGGAGTAGTTAGTTTGTTTAGTTACATTATTTTGGCCCTTTAGTGGTAGTTAGCTAGGTCGTTAGTCATTTTCTTAGGTTTGACCTTGTATCTATTGTTGTCTGGTAGTATGGATGCCAGCGCACTTTAGAGACACCAGCGCACCACATTGGTGTCCAAGGACCATGCTTTCGTCCTCGGGCAGAGAGCTTCCTGAGGCATAGTGTTCAACTTGAAGACTGGATTTCCTAGTCCCATTTTATATTTTAGGTCTATAGAGTGGTTGAATGACCTCATAGTCCTCACCATTCTCTTCCCACATATCCTAACACCCCTTTAGCTAAGGTAAGTTAGGGTAGTCATCCGCATCTTGGCCCTCCATGACCTAGGACCTTGCACATGGTGGTCCCCCTCTCTTACATTTTTGGTGAACCAACGTATTTTCATTTGTTGGTGTTGATACCTCCCTTGTGTACTTTATGACTGTTGTGTTCCTGAGTGTTGTGAAGGTTTATGAGAATCACAACCCAGTCTACAACTTTCGGGTATATCGTTAGGAGAAGTATACGACACCTCCTGATGGAGAGGATGAAGGTCTCAATTGGTCTCTCTACGGGCCTTTTCTCTGGTCCTGCTGTTAGTGTGGCTGCACAAGAGCAATTGTCGAGGAACGAGATGGGATTCATTGATGAAACCGATCACATTCCCACTCCCCTTGCATCTCCTACATCATCGTCTGTAGACTAGCATGAGGTCATTCAAATCTCTACAAAATATGTCTCCACCCTCGCTAGAGGGTTGGGCGACTTAGAAAATCACTTGGAAAGAAACTCGAAGATGGCTAGAGCCACTTGGGTGTTTAGCTAGTTAAGACACATGATGGGTAAAGATCGAACAGGCATAGAAATTATGACTACCCTCCTCGGTCTTGTCGAAGCGTGAACTCCTTCGAACAATCATAGCTTTGGACAAGGAGTTACTTTTGAAGAGCATGAAGGACAGTTAGGAGTGTTGATGTCTCCCACATCCATCTACATGGGCGATGCAGTCCCTTCTATCAGTATCCCTTCTATCTCTGAACAACTTGAAACTATCAAAGTAAACAAGGTCCCCTCAAGGGCTTTAGCTTCACCCCTCTTGTCCCTTCTAGTGGTGGGGGCTTTGGTGGGATGAGTGGTGGAGGCTTTGGTAGTGGTGGAGGATTCAGTAGCAGAGGCGGTGTTGGCAGAGGCAGCTCCGGTGGAGGTCATGGTGGTGGTTCCGGTGGAGGCCCTACTAGTGGCGGTGACTCTAGTAGTGGTTCTGGCGGAAGTCACACTAGTGGCAGCTCTGGAGGTGGCCTTGGCAGTGGCTCTAGAGGATGTTCCTCTGGCCCTCTATCTTCTAATGACCCCATTCTAAACACTCTTCTTCAGTACATGGGTAATATGCAGAGCAAGTTGGCGAGTCTTTCTCAAGCCTCTGCCCATCCTATCTTCTAGCCCTTCTTCCAACATAGCCCATTGTCAGTTGCAATCTTAAACACTCCCTTCCCCCAAGGAATGGAGATCCATAGAAACATGTGTCTACCTTTAACGCCTTGTGCACAAACTTCTTCCATCACGATGCATTGATGGCTGAACTGTTTCCCTTATCTCTCAAGGACACAGCGCTCAAATGGTATTGTTCCTTGCCTGACAACTCTATTTTCTCATTCGACCAACTTGTAAATCAATTCCTCAGGAAGTTTCAAGAAAACATTGGGCCAAAGATGACCTTTTCAGATCTCATCTGGTGTAAACAAGGAGATAATGAAAAAATCATTGATTTCATAGCACATTACCAAGCGCTCCTTTCACAAATCTCATATCAACTGCTTAATTCTAACGTGTAGAAGGTATTCATAGGGAACTTACAAATTCCTTGGCAAGAGTTCACCCTTATCAAATACCCTTCTTTCGTGCATTTGTGTGCAGCCTTACGAGAATACCAACAGACGGTTGTTCAGTTTAGGGGATCCTCCTCACACTCTCGCTCTAAGGGAAAGTCTGTTGTATCAATCTCTGGGAAAGGTAAGGCCATTACGGATGTAGTAGCCACTGTTAATGACAACGGCCTCAAACATAAATGAAAGTTCACAAAATTATCAGAATCTTATACTTCCATCTTACAGAAGCTGTTGAAGGATAAGATCGTAACCTTGCCAAGTCCTAAGCCAGTTAAAGAGCCTTACCCTAATTGGCATGATGGGAGGACTTATTGTCAGCACCATCGAGTTATTGTCAGCACCATCGAGTTAATGGACATGATACCAAATGTTGTATGCAGCTACGTCATGAGATATAGGACCACATCGAGAACAATACCATTCATCTTGATGGGAGTAAAAAAAATGCTAACAAATTAGTGGCAAAAGCTAATAGCAAACTGCAGATATACATAGACCCGTTTCCATCTCACTCTGCTAACATGATTATCAATCTTGTTGATTCTATTAGTCAACCTGAGGCCTATGTCAATATGGTCATGGTGACTTCTACTGCTCCACTCGCACCCGATTCGCCAAACATTGCATTCACATCACAAGAACTACCCTTGAACAATAAACCCTCGCCTCTTTACATTCCCACTCGCGTCAATGGTAACATTGTGATAGGAGTCTTGGTAGACCCCGTGAGTCGCGTGAATGTTATCACAGAGGAAACATTAGTATTAAATTCATTACAAAAGGAAAAATATGAGGAAACGAAATACACCATCCATACCCACGATGGTATGTTCCTTAAACCTTATGGCTCGATAACTTTGTCCATCCTAGTTGGACCTAGGGTTGTTGACATAGTTTTTTATGCTGTCCCAGAATTGGATCTATTCAGGATAAAGCTAGGCATACCCTTGCTCGCCTCCATGAATGGAATCACCTCTGTTATTCACAAATGTTTAAAATTCTCCCATGAAGGTGTCATGCATGTGGTGCATGACACTGGATACCATCCCTTGGTGTCCTATGGTGGATATCTGTTGGATCACTTTTGGCCCTCCCTAGTCTACTCACTTCCTCTGAGAATAGACCTACTTTACAATAATTATGTAAAGTATAAAACTGGGGGCAAGGGGGAGCAAAAGCAGACCCTTCTTGTGATAGAACAATCATTTGCATCCTCTTCCCGAGAGGAGAAGGGGAAGCCTGCATTGACTACTCCCTCTTCCCAGAAAGGGAAGGAGAAGTCCATGCTGGCTCCCTCTCCTTCTCGTAAAGGAAAAGAGAAGGCTACCTCCTCCTGGACTGCCTCATCCTCTCCCCCTTCTTGGGAAGAGTATTGGATGAGCTAGTCTTGTGGCTATAAGCTGAGTCCGATGATTTCTCCTTGGTGTAGGCCCAAGCTCAAGATTGCAGACCTCCCTAATGAGTACCCCGGACCATGGTACTATTTATATAGCAGAAAGAAAGGTTCTTGAAGAGAATTCAATCTGCGGCCTCCTATCGCTCTTGTTCCTAAGGTAGTGAATGGGAAGAGGCCCACTGTCGAGGATCTCGAGTTGACTCCTCCTGTTGCTTCTTAGCCTATTCCTCCTGCTCCCATGTAGGAACCTATCCCTCTGTCGGAAATGGCTATGGTGGATGTTCCCATGGTTGAGCAGGAGCTTTTTGTTCCTTCCCAACCTCCAGCCTCCAACTCAAAGAGTCGTAGAAATTTCCTTACGCGTGATTGCAAGCACCAACAAAAGGATCTTCTGGATGAGCAGGCCACCTCACAAAGGAAGGAGGAAGAAATGACCACCCCTACTTTAGGGCCTCCTGTAGTATCTTCTTCCCCCCTTCCTTTTGCTTCTCTTCATTCTAGTTCGTACTACTCTCGGCTTCTGTAGTGAGTACAAATGCACCTAACCCCAAGCGAGTACAGGTGTTCATCACTCCTTTGGTGGAACCACCTTTGCTGATGTCTGTTCTAGATATCCAGCCTTTCTCAAATCCCATGGATATGGTTAATACCTCAGTTGTATCCATTGCAGTTCTTTCCTCCTCTTCCTCTACGCCTCTAGCCTCGTCTATGGGGAGTTCATCTCCTCCGATGAAGAAAAAGGTGGAGTGTGATCCTTCCGGCAGCGAAGGATGAAAGATGAGCCTGCCTTCTCCATGAGGTGACCCCATGTTGACTTGTTCTATCCTAATGACAGAACTGGTCCCAGCTTCTCCTAATTTTTTCACCGCTCCTGAATCATTCCGCGAGCCTAGCGGTGAATCTCTGGTGCAGCTTGTCCTATCCACTAAATTTAGAAACAAAGCTCCTATGAGGTGCATGTGTAACTCTGTGGATGAAGCTTTGGCCTTGTCAGTGATCTTTGTGAAATCACTGACCTTAGCTCCACAAGAGCTCGGTGAAGAAGACCTTGTGTGGGCTTCTTCCTTGGCCCTTGTTGCAAGAGGGTCAAATGCTCCTCCTCTTAACATCCCACCATTGCAATCTCATCCTCCTTCCCCTTATGAGGATTTAGATTGGGAAGCAGACGACCTCTTGGTCGATTAATGTTAGGAGGAGACCCCTTCTTGATCATGTGTGTGTGTGTGTTTTGTGATGTGTTCCCACATTCTCATGCTATGTGTTCATGTATGACCCTTGTCACCCCTGTTGGTGCTTGGATATAGGCATAGTTTTTATGTCGTAAAACTTCTTCTATTTGTATTATCATTCTTCCATGTTTCTTCTTGATTTTTGATAAATTGGAAA
>VDFB02032335.1:0-29203 GCA_007258455.2 Sequoia sempervirens | reverse complement strand
ATATGTAAATGTCAACTTATACTAAAATGTTTATTTCATGTATATAGTTTCCTTGAAAGATAACAAGAAGAAAGAGACAAGAAAAAGAGAAGAAAAAAATTTCAATGTAGACTAATGCATTCGCAAAACTCAAAAGCCATGTCAAAACTGAGATATAATGCGAGCATGTTATAACACGCGTGCGTTATATATTGCTTTGGGAATCCCTGAGCCTTGGGATTGGTATTTTCCTTGGAATACCAACCCAAAGGCTTGGAGGGCATTCCCAACGACCAGAGACGTGTTTTTGCAAATTCTACAATATTTCACATAATCGGGTTCGTGTTGATCGTCAGGATTGCACGTGGTTCAATATCAAAGAAATCGAACATCTAGGTAATGTTAGGTTCTAGTGTTTTTTTCATTATAAATTAACCGTTCATTGAAATTTCAAATAAATTACATTTTTAGAAACTATACTCCATTCTACAATTTTTAAAAAAAAAAATCATTTAGCTTCCAAAATTTGTAGGGGTAGCACGGCCAAAATTTTGTTTTTTAAGAAGTGTCCACTTCGAAAATTAGTAAAAAAAAATATTGATATAAAAATTATAAGAAAAATTGTGCATCAAATACATACTATTAGCTAACTTTTGACCGTAGTGATTTTAAAAATACTAAAAAAATTCCATCATACGAGGGTCGTACAAGTGTTGCTATGTTATGTTTTTCTGACAAAAACTGCACCAATTTGTGTACGTCCCTCATTTGAACCCCTTACTCTCAACCATTTTCAAAATAAATTAGTAGTTTAGAAAGTTTATTTGGAGCACTTTGATCCTTCTTTTTGTTCCATCTCAAAATTTTGAGTGTAACTATCCTCAATTTCACATCCAAGGTCAATATTTCCTTATTTCAGAAAAAAAGTGTCTACTTAAGCCCCCTTTTGGGAACCATCTTGGTGTACTTACCTTGTGTACTTTTGAAAGGATTAGTAGAAGAAGTAGAATTAAAAGGAGAAGGTGAAGATGGAAAAGATGGAGATGGAGGAGTTTTTGGAGGCTCATCATCACCTTCTTATATTTTCCCTTTGTCCTCCTGATCTTCATGGTCTCCGTGCTTTTCTCACTTAAACGATCCTCCTTTTTCACACTTATTTTGTTCTTGCTTTTCTTGATAGAGCTCTTCCACCATAGTCTTCATGTTGAGAAAGGCTCATTGAAAACTTTTCCCATCGATCTCAGAACTTTTTCCAACTTTTGTCTCTTCCATCTTTGATGGTGGAAAAATTCTTTGTTTATTGATCTCAGGATTAATCTCTACAAGCATGTCTTCACCTCGTCAGCTCCTAGATCGCGTTAACATCCACTTCTACAATCACTAGTCAAACAAGCTCTGATACCAAATTGATATGTTAGGATCTATGACCGTTGCTTAGTGAATGTTAATTTATGTAAATGAAATTTAATTCCATTAGCTTAGTTTCCAATGCCTTTAAAAAAGACATTAAATTGATTAAGAAAATAAAAATATGAGAACATAAAAGAGAAGACAAAGACACAAATTGATAATGGAGTTCACCAAACAGCTACGTCTTTGGGTCCCTCTCCAATGAAGTGACCGATCCTTGATTATGCTCCAAAAGTTGTTTACAAGGCACCTTAAATCTGCTACAAATTCTTTAAAAAGTCTCCTCAGATGCACTGAAGTCTTTAAAATCCTCTCCTTCAAGTACAAATAATTTGGCTATAAGCCCTCTTAAACTATCTCCACAAAGTTGGAATTCTTCCTTCAAAAATTGCCCCTTACAACTACAATGTCCCCCTTTAAATACAGTTTTACATTCTATATGGGGGTTAACAAACATATATTTTCTATATTCCCCATATCTCCTCAATGGTATCAAGACATAATAACCCGGCCAAAATAACCCTAGACATAATAACCTCGTCATAATAACCCAAGGACTAAATAACCCGGGGTCATAATAACCCATGTAATTTATAAATTTTGTTTTCCTTTCTCTATATTCTTACGGGGATATTTTGTCCATGGGTTATTCTGATGACGGGTTATTTTGGCTTGGGTTATTATGACCCTGGGTTATTTTGTCCTTGGGTTATTGTGACCAAATTTTTCTATCCAGGGTTATTTTGGCCGAGTTATTATGTCCTGTAACCCTCCTCAACTAGGCTCTTAAAAATCTAATTAAATCTTTGAACAAATTTAGGCTTTATGTTTCATGGCCTTCCTTATTTCAAGCCCCTTTACCATTATCTTTTAAAATAAGCTTAAAATATTTAATTAAAACCAATTTGCACCATTTTCTATCTAAAGAAATGCACGTGGTGCAATGGTTAGGTGGCATTGAAGGAGGGAGGTCGACGGTTTAAATCGTCGACCCCTCCAAATTAGACATGTTATATTTTAAATAGGTAGCGGCATAGATATTATTCCGATGATATCACGTTCTCTAGCAGTGGTGCATGAATGTAGCAAGGGGGAGGTCTAAGTTTCGAACCTCCCCAACAAACTTTTGAACCGAAAAACCCTGAAGCCGAATGTTGAGGAGCCACGTGGCACCCATCCATTAGGCCACATGGCACCTTATTATTCGCCAATGTCTAAACACATGTCAAAGTTTGATTTGTCATCCTTACTATGTCACTTGCCACATCATATGCCACATGTTGAAATAGGATTAGTCAATGTCTTTTCCATGTCATCTGCACATGCCACATCAACATGCTAACATCATCATTGTATTGCCATGCCATCATGCTGACATGAGCATGGTCAACCCTTTTAGCACACAACTTTGACCTGTCATATCTTGTATGTACAGACTCCAATTGACGCAATTCAAATGGCATCGAAATCATCTCGACAAGCCCTTCGATTTGACACTGTTCTTGTATGATTTTGAGATCATTTTTTTGACCTAGAATCTTCATCTAGAATCTCTATTTTGGTTGAACTTTGATCGAGCCTAACTTGGGCATACGGACTCCTTTCGACACGATTCAAGTTGTGTTGGGTTCATATCGACGAGCTCTTTGACATGGTGTCGATTCTTGGAGCATTTGGAACAGTGAATATATCAACCTGGATCAGTCCTCCCCACTAGAGAGATTTTGGACATCTAAAAGCTTGATTGCATAGAGTAAGTGAGGGTACAGCTCCCTCACTTTTCCAACCTCCATCCATTTTTCTTTGCTAGGATTCATCCCTTTCAATGTAATATCCCTTGCTCAAGCTGATTTCAAATAACTGATTTGTGCCTCAAGGAATATTGCCAAACACTTGTTGTGCAAAGTGGTAGTTTGTTGTTATGATGTTTCAGTTTGCTGACTTGTGTGAAATTTGAACATAAAATGATGCAACTTGCCTTGAAAAGAATGCTAAATGATTAAACTATCAGTTAAGCATGAAATGCAATTGTTTTTGTGTTTTTTGAATGCAATATATGACTAATGCAAGTGTAAATCAACACCTACAACCAATTGACATTTTGTCAAACAATTGGCATGCAAACTAATATGTTGATTATGTATGCTATAAGATAGATATTTCAACAAACATATGGCATGCAACATACATCTCCTCTATTTGAGTGCAATCCAAAGTACAATGATGTTATGTATTTTCCAAGACTCTTGGCTTACAAGAGATATACAAACAATGCCAAATTTGATTCGAAATAATCATCTACAGCAGCAACACTAAATGCCTAAGATGACAATGCAAACTACTTTAAATTGCAAGAGGAACCTAGTTATAACAACGCCCAATGATGATGATGATGAAACAATCAATATCCAATGAAATGAGCTCCTTCCTAGCCCAAGTCGATGCCTTCTCCTAGCCGCCCCTATTCTGAAGTAGAATGACAATATAAAATTATATGCAGCCTCCAAGTCTCCTCTCAAGCACCAAAATATCATCACAATTCCCTCATAGATGGAGCACTCCAATTAGGAAAAGAAATTGATGCACATATGGGCCTCCACGAATGAAATCGTGGTCTCAATGAAGCTGCTATGATAACTAAAAATGACTGATATTTAATCTGAATAGGTAAGATGCAAATTGACCCCCTATATAGCAAAATTTGATGAAGACTCCAAGCACAAAATGTCTCCAAATCGAACCTCCAATCAAACTTAGCAAAATTGGCCCTTGGCCACAAATTTTGGCACCAAATGAAAGGACTAAGATATCCCTTCCAATCTTAACCCTTCGGAGGATATTTCACCACCTTAGTTATGCTAATCTATGGGAGTTTTCATTCCCAAAGACCAAGTAGATAATCTACAGAAACCCTTGGCTCCACAAAGACTCATCAAAATGCAAATGACAATAACTAGATGCCTAGAAGCTTGACTTGTTCTTCTTTATACTTTTTTTCAATCCAACTTCAAGAAGCTTCTAGAACATAATATTATTTTATTTTAGTGACTTTATGATATAATATTTTATTTGAGTCACTATATTAAATTAATTAAATATAAGGTTACTTTTTTATATTAAATTATTTAATAACCTTATAAAATAATTAACTTAATAATTTCTCCCCTATTTCTCCAATTAGCCTTCGGGAGCATAAAGGCTAAATTATCATCATGATGGCCACTAAATTATCATCATGATGGCCACTAGGAAGGGATGGCATTTCTAAGGTACTCAATAGCACCCCTTCATGAAGTTATGACATTTCTATCCAGGATGACATCTTCCTGGAACTCGTTCATGTACTCAAGTGATAGATCATCAACAGAAGGAATCTAAACATCAGCCTTCTCATCCAATACCATTGGAGGTTCATACAACTTTAAATTCTCCACATTAACCATTGATGTAGATATGCATATAAGGAGGTAGATTTAGGCAAAAAGCATTAGTATCAATCTTTTCTAAGATCTCAAAGGTACCATACCTGATCAGCTTGAGCTACTTCCCTTTGCCTTGCATTCTTTCTTTATTGATGTGTAACCAAACTTTTTCACCAACCTAAAATTGATGATCAACACGATGCTTATCATGTCAGGCTTTGTACTTTGTTTGGCACTTCTCCAACTCTGCTTCAACTGCCTGATGGACTGCTTGGATTTTCTGGATGAACTTCAAGGCCTTGTCTGCATCATGATGTTCATCTTTAACATTTTCCTTCCTAAAAGCAAAATCCATAGGTGTCTTTAGCAGATAACTGAAACAAGTCTCAAAAGGAGATCTTTGAGTAGAAGAGTGTGTTGCATGGTTGTAAGCATGTTGCACATAATGTAGACTCTCATTGTACAACGTAGAATGCTTACTGCAATAACCTCTGAGAAGATGCACAACTGTCATGTTTACTACCTTTGTATGTCCATTAGTCTGCAGATGGAAAGTTGTACTTTTCTTTAGTCTAGTGTCCATGAGTTCCCACAATGTTGACCAAAATTCCCCCAAGAATTGAGAATCTCAATCTAATACAATAGAATAAGGAAGCTCAAAATGAACCCATACAAACTGAAAGTACAAGTGTTGTTATTTCAGTTGTGACTTGTTTTTTACAAGGCATTAGAATGCACATTTTTCTGAACTTATCCACTACCACAAATAGATAATCATGTCCCTTCCTAGACATGGGTAGTCCCCCAACAAAGTCCATTGAAACACTTTCCCATGGATGGGATGGTATAGAAAGAGGTGTGTACTACCCTAAATTCCTATTACTAGGTTTACTTGTTGCACACATTACACATCCTCTAATGTACTTGGATACAGTTTCTTGCTTACGAGGCCAATAACAATATTTATGTAGTTGTGACATTGTTTTGCTTACCCCAAAGTGTCCAGCAATCAATGATGTATGTGCTTCTCTAATTACCTGTGCTCATTCATCTTATGGAATACATAACTTCCCTAAATGATACAGTAATTTGTCTTGCACATAGTATTCTATCTCTTCTACATGTTTTCCTTGAATTAATGTTGCATATATATCCTTAAAGTCTTTGTCATTAGCATATTGTTCTTGATAACTTTCATGTGCCATTGAACTACTTTGAAGAATAATTATAGCATTTGTAGGAGGCCTAGATAACATATCTGCTATTTTGTTTTGAACCCCTTTTTTATATTTTATAACCAAATGAAACTATTGTAAAAAATCCATCCAACTAAAGTGCCTGCTTTGTTGCAATTTAGATTGTGAGTGCAAATATTGAAGTGGTTGATGATCTGTGTGTATTATAGTTTCCTTACCCATTAGGTAGTGTTTCCACTTCTTTACACTTTGAACTAATGCATATAGTTCTTTATCATATGTGGGATAGTTACTTACCGCAGATGTGAAAGTTTCAGAATGAAAGCGGATAGGTTTACTTCCTTGCATGAGTACTACTCCCATGGCAAATCCATTGGCATTTGTTTCAATTTCGAACGGTTGTTGCCGATCCAGTAGAACCATAACTAGTGTAGTGCTTAAATTTTCCTTTAAAGTATCAAAGGCCTTTTGTTGTGGACCTCCACACTGGAAAGATTTCTTTACACTTATTAGTGCATGCAATGGAGATGCTATGTAGAAGTTAGCTATGAACTTTCTCCAATATTGTACTGCACCTAGAAAACTTCTGACTTCTATAACTATACTTGACTTTGGCCAATTTATAATGACTATGACCTTTGCAAGATCCACTTTCAAGTGACCTACAATATAGCCTAATTGTAGTAGTGATTTCTTAGCAAATTCACATTTTGACATCTTTACGTACAAATTTTCTTTTCTCAATACATCCAGTACTTTTCTTAGATGCTCTACATGTTCTTTCCACTAAATACAAGTATATCATCCAAATAAACTATGACAAAATCATTTACGAATGGATGAAAGACATCATTCAGGACTCTCATAAAGGTAGTTGGTGTAATACAAAGCCCAAAGGGCATGACCAACCACTCATACAGTCCCTATTTTGTCTTAAATGCAGTTTTCCATATATCATTATTTGCAATTCTTATTTGATGATATCCACTACGCAAGTCTAACTTAGTAAAATAAACTCCATGTTTCAAGTGATCAAGTAAATCATCTATTCGAGGAAGAGGATGCGTGTTCTTTACCGTTATCTTGTTTAGGGCTATGTAGTCGATGCATATTCTCCATGACCCATCCTTCTTTAGCACCAAGACAATTGGAGAACCACAAGGAAAGGTACTTGGACGAATAACTCCTTTCTCAACCAACTCCTGAACTTGATTTTTGATTGCCTCATTCAGCATAACTGATAGATGGCACATGTCAATGTTTGGAAGAGGCACATCCTGTTGTAGCTAGATTTCATTTTGTATCTCTTTCTTTGGTGGCAATACACTGGTTTCCTAAAATAAATCATCACAAGGAGAAACTACTTTGACCAATTCATCTTTGTGCTTTAGATCACACCCTTTGAATGCCTCGGATTTATCATCCTTTTTGGCTTTTACAATCATCAATGCAAATTTCTTGCTAGCATTGACTAGCCTCTTCATTTGTCTAGTATTCACCAATGTTAGATTAGTCTTAATCTTATGTGCACGTACAATGAATTCTTTACCACCCTTAAAAAGGTGATATTTGTTTTCTCCCCTATAAAAGATTCCTTTCCAATCATAAAGATAGGGACTCCCTAGCACAAGGCCACAAATATCTTAAGGGACCACATCAACTTCTACCTCATCTATGAAATTTGTAGTGATAGCAAATCTTAACTTACATTGCTTTGTTACCTGTAATTGTGCATCATTGCAAACCCATCCAAGTGGATATGGCTTCGGACGAGGTGTTGTAGCCAAGTTGAGTTTCTTTACAACTTCTTCAAGTATTAAATTTACTTGAGATCACATATCAAACAAAGTATCAACCTTAGTATGCTCTATTACAACCCGAATATGAAATAACTCATTTCTATGCTTATCAACCTTAGGTGGAGAAGATTATTTACTTGCACTTGCACTTGCACTTGCACTTGCATTTGAAAAACTTGTATTAGCATAAAGAGATATACCTTTTCCTTTACCTTGGATCCCGACAACAACAATCTTTGTCTTGTCCCCGGAGTCAAATCCAAGATCTTGTTGTGCTACAGCAACAATCTTATTTTTGCCTTTATTTCCGCCATACTTTTTTGGCCTTCGTTCTGGATGCAGTTTCCAGCACTTTGAATCATCATGCCTCTCCTTGCAATGGGAGCATGTGGGCTTATCACCCTCCTTGATGGTAACTGTCTTTTTACCCTTTCCTTTGCCCTTGGGTTTACCTTCAAGCTTAGATGGCTTCTTGACAGAATTGTCATTGAAACTACTCTTACCTCTTGACTCCAAATGTGAAGCTTGTACACAAACTTTATCCAAATTATTAGGATTTAAAACCAAAATGGTATGCCTTAAGTAAGAGTGAAGACCACCTATATACTTGAGCAATGTGTCCTGGGTGTATAATGGAACATTAAGTGCAATGGCCTACTTCCTAAATTCACGAGTATAGTCTTGGACAAATTGACTTTTCCCTTGCCTTAAAGTTTTCAAGCTCTAGTTAACTATTGCATATGGCCTAAGGGATAAAACTGCTTTTTTAAGGGCAACTTTAAACTCCATCCAAGTTAATTTGACACTACCATGTTGAGCAATTTTTGCTTGATTTTTACTCTCCCACCAAGTGAGAGTGGTTCCTCCCAACCAAAGAGTAGCTAATTGGATTTTAGAAGCATCATCTAAGAGACCTTGAATCCTACAATATACTTCTACTTGTTGAGCCTAATCATCTAGGTTCTGAACATTCAACTCTCCACAATATTTAGTTAGTTCAAACTTTACATCCAACTTGATTACAGGCTTATGTGCACTTTTGAAAGGATTAGCAGAATAAGTAGAATTAGAAGGAGAAGATGGTGAAGATGGTGAAGATGGAGAAGATGGAGATGGAGTTTTTGGAGGCTCATCATCACCTCCTTCTCTTTTCCCTTTGTCCTCCCAATCTTGATGCTCCCCATGCTTTTCTCGCTTCGACGGTCCTCCTTTTTCACGCTTCTTTCGTTCTTGCTTTTCCTAATAGAGCTCTTCCACCATAGCCTTCATGTCGAGGAAGGCTCGTTGAAAACTTCTCATTGAGCTCTAAATTTTTTCCAGCTTTTGTCTCTTCCATCTTCGATGGTGGAAAAGTTCTTCATTTACCGATCTCAAGATTAATCTCCGCAAGCGTGCCTTCACCTCGCCGACTCCTAGATCATGTTAACATCCACTTATGCAATCACTAATCAAACAAGCTCTGATACCAACTTGATCTGTTAGGATCTATGATTGTTGCTTAGTGAATGTTAATTTATGTAAACGAAATTTAATGTCTTTAACTTAGTTTCCAATGCTTTTATAAAAGACATTAAAATGATTAAGAAAATAGAAATATGAGAACATAAAAGAGAAGACAAACAAATTGATAATGGAGTTCACCAAACGGCTATGTCTCCAGGTCCGTCTCCAACAGAGTGACCGATCCTTGATTATGCTCCAAAAGTTGTTTACAAGGCACCTTCAATCTGCTACAAAGTCTTTACAAAGTCTCATCGGATGTTAATGAAGTCTTTAAAATCCTCTCTTTCAAGTACAAATAATTTGGCTATAAGCCCTATAAAACTATCTGAACAGAGTTGGAATTCTTCCTTAAAAATTGCCCCTTACAACTACAATGTCACCCTTTAAATACAATTTTACATTCTACATGGGGGTTAACAAACATATATTTTCTATATTCCCCATATCTCCTGAACAAGGCTCTTAAAAATCTAATTAAATCTTTGAACAAATTTAGGCTTTATGTTTCATGGCCTTCCTTATTTCAAGCCCCTTTACCATTATCTTTTTAAATCGACTTAAAAGATTTAATTAAAACCAATTGCACAATTTGCTATTTAAAGGATTGCACGTGGTGCATTTGTGATTAGGTGGCATTGTAGGAGGGAGGTCGGCAATTTAAACCGTTGAACCCTCCAAACTAGACATGTTATATTTTAAATAGGTAGCAACATAGATATTATTTCGAGGATATCGCGTGCTCTAACAGTGGTGCGTGAATGTAGCAAGGAGTGGGGGGTAGGTCTCGGTTTTAAACCTCCCCAACAAACTTTTGAACTGACAAACCCCGGAGCCGCCTACCGAGGTGCCACATGGCGCCATCCATTGGGCCACGTGGCACCTTCTTATTCGCCATTGTCTAGACACATGTTAAAGCTTGATTTGTTGTCCTTTTTACATCACTTGCCACATTGGATGCCACAGGGGGTAGGTCAATTTCCAACCTCCCCAACAAACTTTTGAACCAACAAACCTCAAAGCCACCTGTCAAGGTGCCACATGGCGCCCATCCATTGGGCCACGTGTCACTTTATTATTCGCCATTGTCTCAACATGTGTCAAAGCTTGATTCGTCGTCCTTACTATGTCACTTGCCACGTCAGATGCCGCATGTCAAAATAGGATTGGTCCACATCTTTGCCACGTCACCTACACCTGCCACATCAACATGTTGATGTCATCATGTTGACATCAGCATGGTCGACCCTTTTACCACAACTTTGACCGACCATATCTTGTTCGTACGGACTCCAATTGACGCAATTTAAGCAACGTCATAATTGTCTCAACGAGCCCTTCAATTTGACCTTCTTGTCTAATTTTAAGAAGATCATTTTTTGACCTAGAATCTTCATCTGGAATCTCTATTCTACCCAAACTTTGACTGAGCCTAACTTGGGCATACGAACTCCTTTCAACACAATTCAAGTTGTGTTGAGTTCGTGACAATGAGCTCTTTGACATGGTGCCAATTCTTGGAGCATTTGGAATAGTGAAAATATCCACCTGGATCACTTAACATAAAGATGTTAAGATATGTGAAAGGGACACTTATCATACACTTGGGAGGTCCTAAGTTTGAGTCCTAGCTGTTCCATGAAAAAATAGCATGATTTGGCTTAACAGGGGCATTGGAGAAATAAGCCACCCCCAAACCATAATGAGTATACCAAAAAGTTTCAATCACAAAAAGTCAAAAGCTCAATGGTGCTCTCTAATAGAGCAGCCCTACATACACATAAAAGGTGCTAGACTTCAATCCTAACCAATCCATAAAAAGTAACACATCCTCCACAAAATACAAAGATCTTTCAACATCAAACCTCTCAAGCTTTACCTCCTTTGTTTGAGCACAAATTGAGTTGCCTAACAGTGAAAGTATGTACCTCGTAATGGAGATCACATAGCCAAAGCCAAACAGGGGCAAAGGTGTTATAATACACCTCATTGATCAATATAGGAAGTAAATGGAAAAGCCACCCATGTACAGTGCCAAAAGAAAGATCTCAAATACCAAATTAATGTCTTAAACATAATATAAAAAATTAAGTCATTGTTTAGTATGAGACGCCATGAACAAAATAACAAAATATTGGTACATAAAACATACCCCAGCTCAATTGATGCAAGCACCCAATATGCAATTACAGCAGATTGAGTCCATTCATTACCAGAGATTTCTTCAAGTTAATCGCTATGCAGGTGACTCAAATTCATGCACCACCTATGCTGCCTAATATCAATGGATTAAAACCAGGTATAATAATGCAAAATGAGTAGAAAGTCGTTATGGGTGCAGGAAAAAAAATGATCACGGTAAATTGTATCTTATTGTTGACAATTGGAAAACTACAAATAGGTAGCTCTGTTTGCAAACGACATTTGTATAGTTGGTCCCAGACATACATAATTGCCATTGTTAAGTTTCCACTGTCGCCCTAAAAGAGTGGGGAAGATTTTAAGACACCAAAAGAACAGATGATATGGTCGATTAAAAGTCAAAAGGAAGAGAGTTTCAAGGAATTAAATGACCCCTGTGGAAACTTACAATGTCAAACCAAAATAGTTTCAGCTTGAAAAGAAAAAGCTATAACAAACCACTAAATGTCATTGAAATCAGGCAACCACATTGCTTCTGAAATAAGTAATAGCATTAAACAACTTATACTCATCTTGGTACAAAATACAACCAAAAAACATTTTTTCTCCAAGTACACCTGAACTACTACCCCATTCAGCAGAAGAGCTGTTCTTAATCTCAAAACCAACAAAATGACATGTACATGACTTCACTTATTTAAACCGCATTAGGTGTTGTACATCTTCCACACGCATTTGGCGTTGCTCCTTTTCAGATTTATTGAATGCAGAACTTGCTAGCTTCCGTTTCCTCTCTTGCATTTCTAATATGCTTTCCTCAACACTGTCTTTCACAACTAGTCTGCGCACTCTGACAGCTCTTGTCTGCCCAATTCTATGTACTCGATCCATTGCTTGATCTTCAGCAGCAGGATTCCACCATGGGTCAAACATGTACACGTCAGAAGCAGCAGTTAAGTTTATACCTACTCCTGCAGCTTTTAGACTTGCTAAGAGAATGGTTGGGCTCGTCAGATTTGTTGATGCAAATGCTGTAATAGTTGCAGCCCGCTTCTTTGAAGGCATAGACCCATCTAAACGAACAAACTTGAAGCCTTCTCTCTCCAAAGGCTCCTGCAAGAGATCCAGCATTTTCCGGAACTGTGAGAAAATAACAGATTTTTTTGTTGGATCATCATTGCGGGACTCTTTTAAAAAGGATATTAGAGCATTGACTTTTGAGCTATTTGCTGATTTATTTGGTTTTACATCATCCTCTGCAGCCTTTGGTGAACTGAAAAGATCAAACTCTGTAAGTTCCTTGCGACACATTGGACAACGTGGCTTGTCATGTTTCAGTGTTTTCTCAATGCACCTCTTGCAGAATACGTGTGAGCAAATAGTTATAATTGCCTCTGTTGGTGGTGATAGACACACTGGACAATCGAAATCATCTCCATCTTGCAAAATCAACAGTAGTTTTTTAAGCAAATCAGGATTGCTTGAAGCATCTGCAACAACATGCAAACCAAAACAATATTAAACTTCGTTCTATTAGCTAAGATATAAGCCCAACTATGATCCCACATTTGCCAAAGGCGTATTCCACAAATTAGATTATCTTTACTAACAAAGAGACAAGTAAGCATTTGCATTGAACTGCAAGCACCAAATATCTTTTTTTATCTTTAGTGCAACTCTTAACTTTACAGCATTCACTGCTCTCTTTTCTCGTCACCTTTCTATTCAATATATGAATTAAAAGATAGCAAACAAGAAAATTTGGAATAATCTTTTTGTATTTCAACTCAGGTTAGTTGTTGAATATTTGTACAAATCAAGTGCTGCCTGTGCTTCTTGCCACTCAATATTAAATGCACAGTTTTAGCTGATAAAAAAAGGAAGCAAGTTTCAAATCTCAGCTCTAGTGTTGATTTCAAATGCCAAAATTTAACAGGTCCGGAACTAGAAATGTTTCTTCTATGCAAAAAAATAAATCATGACAAATTAAAACACTAAGATGACAAGTGAACTATAAATTGTAAAAAGACAATAAAATTAACCCCATTTGATACAAGGGTTGGATATTTTAAAGGAAATATGAATGAATCAATAACTGGATACATGGTGACAAACCTCAACAATTACTATGAAGAATATCATCAACAAAGTCACCCCAAAATGCGCTGCTCTAAATTGAAAGAAAATTAACCAAGGTAACATGTTTCAACTATGAGCAAAGGAAAATAAAATTAAGTATCAAAGGGAAGAATGCATGTGTTCAAGCTAAATGTAAAACAGGAACTAGTGTCTTCTAATGGCTCCTGCTTTCAGAAAGACCTCCAAAACATTAACCATTCAGGATTCTTTTGTAAAGAAAATGTGACAAGACAACTACAGGTTCCAACTACAGGCAGGGGAAATTAAAATTAAGTGTCAAATGGAAGAATGCATGTGTTCAAGCTAAATGTAAAACAGGAACTAGTGTCTTCTAATGGCTCCTGCTTTCAGAAAGACCTCCAAAACATTAACCATTCAGGATTCTTTTGTAAAGAAAATGTGACAAGACAACTACAGGTTCCAACTACAGGCAGGGGAAATTAAAATTAAGTGTCAAATGGAAGAATGCATGTGTTCAAGCTAAATGTAAAACAGGAACTAGTGTCTTCTAATGGCTCCTGCTTTCAGAAAGACCTCCAAAACATTAACCATTCAGGATTGTCTGGTAAAGAAAATGTGACAAGACAACTACAGGTTCCAACTATGGGCAGGGGAAATTAAAATTAAGTGTCAAATGGAAGGATGCATGTGTTCAAGCTAAATGTAAAACAGGATCTAGTGTCTTGTAATGGTTCATGCTTCCAGAGAGACACCCAAAATATTAACCATTTGGGAACTTCTAGTCTTAGCATAGTTTTTGAACAAATGTCAAAAGCTAATATCAGCAGTTGAAGTCATTTAGAAAAGGATTTGCCTGCTGAAAGGCAACAGCATGGATTGTCCTCTAGATAAGGATAAACATTATTTACAGAAACCAGATGCAGCCTGCTTTACTGCCAATTTCTAGCTATACCGTCAAAGAGCAAAACAGTTAGTTACTCTTCCAAGCAACAGAATATTTATATATCATTTAACATACTGTTATTAACTTAAGTTGTTCAACTCAGAGGCTTTGGTTCAATCTATCATTTCAAAACCTTGAATGCATTAGCCTTCCATACACAAACCTATATGGTCAGTAGCTAAACATGCATTTATTGGCATTTTGGACCTTAAAATGGGGAAGTCTTTTCTAAAGATTTTTGTTGTGCAAAATAATGTCAAACATCAGAAGCATACAAATAAAATTTAGTCAGATGTATAAAATATGTCGATATGGCACCAGCCCTCAACTTCATGTATTTCCTAGCATTTATTACCGTTGATTCATGAAAACTTTAAACATGTTATTGTTTTGATAAATGTCTTGATGTAATCATTGACTTCTAAAGCAAGGTGAAACCAAGAAATAGAGAAAACTGTTAGCTCCTCAAGATCTTATACTTAGAACAGCTAACAAGTTAGACCAATTAAGAAAGTCATATACTGAATGCAAATGCTAAAGGACAAACTTGTCGTCTGCAAGAGATAATATATGCAGAACATTCATAGGATTGCAATCTACTCAAATGAATCTAAGCTCAAGTAGCATTTTTGCAGCTGCAAGGGAAGAGATAAAGGTATACTAATTAAATTATGAAAGCAACTTTACCAAAAGAATTACAAGACGCCAATTCACAACAGAAAATCCAAACATAAAAGATTTAGTTGATACTGATTTCGAGGTTCTTTCTTCAGCATTCTAAAAATACAATAAAAGTAAATATACTTTTTATACCTCAAACAGTTGCAACCCTGGCCTATGTTCAGATAACAACAAAAAGTTCAGCACACAAAATGTTCACAAATGTTAAGAAATGCAGAAATACGTGTATTCTACCTTCCAATTTTAAAGATGACATAAGTAGTTCCACATCAGATGGACACAAAGATGGATCATCACAAAGTTGGCGTAGTCGCAGAAGTATTTGAAGCACAGTTGAATAGTTATTTAGCACAGTGCCCGAATTAATAAAATGTTGAACAACTTTTTTTCCTTCTGCTTCTAAACGATCATAAAGCTGGCGTTCCTCATGGGACAGTTCTACTGAATGGATCTCTACAAATTTAGGTGGAAGTTCTACCAGTCTCTGTCCATTGACTTTCATTTCTTTGGTTCTTCTGAGAGCAATGGTCTCCATCAGGGCCTGCATAAAATAGAAGACAGATTAGAATATAAGAAAAAAATAACTCCAAACCTATACCAATATCAGATTAAGCCAATCGGTTGTGTTTTGTATGACTTGCATGTAACAACAAATTGTGTAGCATCTATTTATGTACATCTCTTGAGACAGACATTATAAAGGCCAAAATATTGGCAAACCTGTAAAAATGGCCAGTTATATGTTGCAAAGGATTAAAAGCAATGCATCAAAAGACAAATTATTAGCAAAACAAGTATCCAAATTTATTGAAGTTGCATATATGTCCAAGTTGGCCACGATATGCCCAGGGATACTGCAATTTATTATCAACTTATAAAAATATCAGAGGCTAGATGCTAGGTAACCAAATTACCAGGATACAGATGCAGATAGGACAGTATTCTAGAAACCTTAGTGTTAATGTTATGACAGCTTCGGTAGCTCCTTCCAGCTCAGCTTGCAGTGAAATATAATTTGAATGATAGCCATAGGCTATTCAATTTATATTTATTATTGTTATTATTTATTTGAGGCCGACATACTTTGACTATGGCCGACATAAGAAGAGACGAAGTCATTTTGAGGCCGACATTATTAAATGGTAATTGACATTTGTTCTGGCCGACCTTGATAAGCAAAGAGGTGCGACCCCACTAAGATGAATATATATACGCCTTGACTCGCCATTATAATGAACAAGGAGTTAGGTTATTTTTCTGATCAGTCATGCATTATAATGTGCGATGATTATTGTTCACTTTAGTTCTGTGCAAACATAAAGAGCGATTATATCAGTTCGGTTATATACATAAGTCTGATATCAACCAAATGCGAATCACAAGTCAAGATTGAAGATTATCCAGGAAGCAAGCAAAGCAAGTGCGGACTTCTCAAAGGTGCGGACTGTGTTAAAGGAGCGATCTCTTCATACTGGATCTGTGACAAGGTGCGAACTGTGTCAAGGGAAAAGATCAGTGCGAATGCATCAGGATCAGTTTGGATATTCTCACAAGTGCGAATACATAGTCTGATCAAATGCAGATGTATCATCAAGTGGGAAGACAGATCGAGCATAATGGCAAGCTGAGGCAAGATCAAGCAAGTTCGACTTATTCCTTCATTCAAGTGCGAATTCATTCAAGAGCAGATTGCGAATCCCTCTAAGTGCAGATTACAAGGAAGAACAGATTATCATCTGTTATTGCATCTAGAGTAGATGCTGGTTATTGGCCTTGTGTTCGGCCTCATTGTAAAGTGAATTATTGCTTCTGTTGCATCAATATAAGAGAGATCTTTGTTGCTGGGTTTTTCTCCCTCAAGAGGAGGGTTTTCCCAGGGTATATGCTGTGTTGTGTTGTCTGATTTTGATTTAATTTTCTGTACATTAATCTGATCACCTAAAATCAACATGGTATCAGAGCGGGTTTGAGGATCGTGATCAGATTAGTTGCATGATTTGTTCACCAGAGATGGAAATCACTTGCAATCTGCTCCAGGTCTTCAGGGAAGAAGCCATCTGATTTTGCTAGCACTGTGGGAAGAAGATATCTGGTCTTCAGGAACAGCATATCTATGTTTTCCTGTAGCATATATATTATTGCCACAGTCATGCCTATGTGAACTAGCGGTACTATATGTTTTTCTGGGCGCTTATATACTGTCAGAAACTCACTCTTAATTAGATATCTGGGTATCATACTCTTCAGAAGCGAGTATCATTGAAATAGGATAGACTTTGGAGAGTGCATGTACGGGACTCAAAGGAATCAGGGATACAAAGCTTGGCGTGCCATTTGCCTCTCTGACATTTCTGCTGCTGCATGAGTGCTATTTTTTTTAGATCATATGTTTGATATCAGGCTGATGATTTGACGAGCATCATGTCCAGTTGTTTTCTGTATTCCAGTTTCAGCACTACACTCAAGGAGATTCTGATCTCAAGAGATAAGTGTTTGTTTTTTTTTTGTTGTTTATATTTTTTACTCAGTTTGTTGAGTTGTGCAGATTTGATAATGCTTTATCATGTGTGTAGTAAAGATTATGTTTCTCTTGAATTGTGATCCAGTAGATGAGATCATGTGGTGTCACCTCATTCATTGTGTATTGCTAACCTAGTGGATTGCAGTTGGAAACAGAGTACATTGTAAATTTGAGCAGTCATGGGCCTTGTTCAAATTTAACCTTGTCATGAGTCTGTGTTCGAGTCATGAAGGCTGTGGATTGATCTGAGCATAAGATCAGCATGCTGTGTTCAATAATTGCTTTCATCAGAATGTTAAAGAAGATAAGTATTCTGTGTTTTGTTGAAATCACATTTCTATTTTTATCATGGGCCTGTGTTCAAACCGTAAAAGTTGCATGTTGATCTGTGCTTTAAATCAGCGTATCTCACAGTATAAACAAGTATTCTTCATTTGTTGTATCTTGGACATTGTGTGTTTAGTATGAGGAGATTGTTACTTCTCTTAAGTTGTGATTTCTAGGTCAAAGATCCTTTGAATACTTTAAATTATCTATTGTAAGTTGATCTAGACTAATCGTGTAAATCCTTGATGTATGTCTTTAAGATAAAAATCAGCAAAAGAGAAGAGATTGGTATCCTTATGTTGTGATAGGTTGATCACATCGATACCCTTCTCCAATGCATGTGTTGTGATAGAATCTTGAACTCTTGGGAGAGTTGATTCTACATGCCAACCGTTTAATGCATTCAAGAAATCTGCAGCTGTGCAGATCATTCTTTTATTGTGCAGAGATAGGCACTCTCGAGAGGAGCAAACAAATGAATGAACGAAGGAGCTATATCAAATCTTATAGAGATAAGTTCCTTTAACCCTCTAGTTTGATCTTTTGATTGATTTATTTATTCATGTTCTAACATTGTGCATAAAAGCTTATGTGTTCATGTTATAACCTGTGATTGTAAATCTTGTATGATTCCAGTCTTGTTATTTCTTTGGGTAATTACAAACTGTTAAGTAATCTCTCTCTAAAATGCTTGTAGGAGCAAGAAGGTGATGAGAAATTGCTTAATGATGAAAAGCTTGAGGCACCTTGTGAGAAAGCCATGCCAACCAAAGAAATAATCAAGCAGCCTTGGGACTGAGCTGATGGCCAGAGGGAGCTCACTTCCAGAAGTCTTCTTTGCAATCTTTGGAGCAAGGATCAAGAGGGAGTCTTGTAACTCACTGAGAAGAAGTGAAGATTGTTGTGCTAAACCCTTAGAGGATCCCTTCAGTTGTTGAGATCAGATTTGCTCAAGATTGCCTTCTGGGTTTGCCATTGGTAGCTCCGCAAACCTATTCAGAATAGTGAGATCTGAGATGAGGTCAATGAGGACTATTCTGAACTCTCTTCAGTACCAAGGTGTGCACTGGAAAACATTTATCTAAGTCAAAGTGTTGCAGTCAATCCTGGACGAAGAGGTCAGAAGGTTGATGCAAGTGCCTGAAGATTTAGAGGGAGCCTGCTGAGCCTGAAGAAGACGGTAATCTTGCTGCAGCTAGTTCAGATTTGGTGGATCCTACGTTGTACAGACAGCTGATTGGATCCTTGATGTATCTAGTTAACACTAGACCTGATATTTGCTATGCAGTGAGTGCACTTGCCGTTATGTGTGATCCCAAATGATACATCTTGTTGCAGCAAACATATCTACGAGATACTGGCGGCTCGGATATGGGTTGAAGTATACTTCGATACGCATTTGGAGTTACTTTGGTTCGACATGTGTTGTGCTTCAATCGGAAGAGCACCTCTCGCCGTTGCTTCCGCTTTAGGTTCTCGCTTTATGATTTCGTGCAGCAGAAGCAAATTTATGTAGCATTGGAGTACAGCAGTAACAGTATATTGCGCCTTTGCATGGCAACTCTCGAGAAGCAAGCAGGCTTCCGTAAGCTCCCTTGCAGGATTGTTTGGACAATCAATGGAGCCCACTATTACTCATTGTGATAATCAGAGTTGTGTGAAGCCTTCTGTCAATCCTGTGTTTCATGACAGAACCAAGCATGTTGAGATCAAGTACCACTATATCAGAGATATGGTACTACGAAGGTCGTACGCTTGAGGTACATTAGCACCGATGAGCGACGGCATATTCTCACCAAGCCTCGCCAGTGGTAAAGTTCGTAATTTCTGAGACAAGCTGGCATGGTGGAGAATCCAAATTTTGATCGAGTATGAGTCTCAAAGATCGCTGAGCCTTGCTTAATGAGTTCTTCTCTCAGGAGAGAAGTTCGAGGTGAACCTTTGTTAATGCACTTCTTCGCGGATGGAAGAATTTGAGGTGAACGCCCTCGTTTCCACCCTCTGAGAGAGTCATGGTGGATGTCATGTGTGCGACTCCATGACATATCTTGTACTTGTGTTTCACCCTCTGAGAGAGTCATGGTGAAAGTCACTTGAGGTGACAACATCACGCAAGTGATGAACACTTGTACTTACTATTGCATCTTCTTCTGTGACGGAAGAATTTGAGGTGAAAGCCCTCGTTTCCACCCTCTGAGCTGAGTCATGGTGAATGTCATGTGTGTGACTCCATGACAACATCACGTGAGAGAGTCCGTGATGATCTTTCTGTACTTGTGTTTCACCCTCTGGGAGAGCCATGGTGAAAGTCACTTTGAGGTGACACCATCACGCAAGTCATGAACACTAGCACTTAACCATGTGATGGTTGATATCACATTGAGGTGATATATCTCTCTTTATATCTGATTGCAGGCAGCAGTAACAGATGAACTTCATGTGAAGATAATTTGCAGCTGGAAGTTCTATCCCTAGCTGAGAGGGAGTGTTAATGTTATGACAGCTTCGGTAGCTCCTTCCAGCTCAGCTTCGCAGTGAAATATAAATTTGAATGATAGCCATAGGCTATTCAATTTATATTTATTATTGTTATTATTTATTTGAGGCCGACATACTTTGACTATGGCCGACATAAGAAGAGACGAAGTCATTTTGAGGCCGACATTATTAAATGGTAATTGACATTTGTTCTGGCCGACCTTGATAAGCAAAGAGGTGCGACCCCACTAAGATGAATATATATACGCCTTGACTCGCCATTATAATGAACAAGGAGTTCGGTTATTTTTCTGATCAGTCATGCATTATAATGTGCGATGATTATTGTTCACTTTAGTTCTGTGCAAACATAAAGAGCGATTATATCAGTTCGGTTATATACATAAGTCTGATATCAACCAAATGCGAATCACAAGTCAAGATTGAAGATTATCCAGGAAGCAAGCAAAGCAAGTGCGGACTTCTCAAAGGTGCGGACTGTGTTAAAGGAGCGATCTCTTCATACTGGATCTGTGACAAGGTGCGAACTGTGTCAAGGGAAAAGATCAGTGCGAATGCATCAGGATCAGTTTGGATATTCTCACAAGTGCGAATACATAGTCTGATCAAATGCAGATGTATCATCAAGTGGGAAGACAGATCGAGCATAATGGCAAGCTGAGGCAAGATCAAGCAAGTTCGACTTATTCCTTCATTCAAGTGCGAATTCATTCAAGAGCAGATTGCGAATCCCTCTAAGTGCAGATTACAAGGAAGAACAGATTATCATCTGTTATTGCATCTAGAGTAGATGCTGGTTATTGGCCTTGTGTTCGGCCTCATTGTAAAGTGAATTATTGCTTCTGTTGCATCAATATAAGAGAGATCTTTGTTGCTGGGTTTTTCTCCCTCAAGAGGAGGGTTTTCCCAGGGTATATGCTGTGTTGTGTTGTCTGATTTTGATTTAATTTTCTGTACATTAATCTGATCACCATAAATCAACACTTAGGATCGGTTAGAATTATTGTCATTGATGTCAAAGGCAATTAGACATTTGATGGTGAAGATTGATGGCAAGTTTATCATGATGCAATTCACTTGACAAAGAGGTAGAAAACACATTATTACAAGGGCAGATTTAACCTCACATGGCAAAATTAAAAACATATTAATAGCTGGTCAACCTCCCTCTATCATGGTGCCTTTATTGAAGTTAAAGAAAATTAAATTAAATGGATTTTAACTTGGGCCGACCTGCCTAGTGTGGCGACCACTTTAGAGGTGTTTAAATCATAGAAGCAATAATCTGCAAAAAATCCCAATTAATCCTGATTTTCAAAAAAATCTGCAGGCTGGACGATTTTTTCCCCAATTTTTTCCCATTTCAAAATGCAAAATTGCCAAAAAAATGTGTTTAAAACCTGCAACAAAATGTGAATAAAATCACGCTGATTTTCACATGAAAAAAAACCATGAGACCATAGCTTGTTGCTTACTATTATGCTTTGATAGATTTTTTCCAAGCATCCATAGCTTGTTCGAAAGCACTTGTTTTAGGCTTTTAGCCATAGCAACAAGGCAGTGAAATGTTTGATAAAATGCTTTGGTAGACATGCATGAAAAATGTGGTAGCATAGACAAGTCAGTGAACTGTTTGAAAAAATGCCTCAAAGAAATGTGGTCTCATGGTGATGGAATGCCATGACGAATGCCATGGCAAGCAAATTGCTATGGATTGTCATGGCATTGCTATGGATTGCCATGCCATGATGGTGATGGAATGCCATGGCAAGCAAATTGCTATGGATTGTCATGGCATTTCTTTGAGGCAATTTTTCAACCAGCTCACCGCCTTTGTCTATGCTATTGCTTACTATTATGCTTTGATAGATTTTTTCCAAGCATCCATAGCTTGTTCGGAATTACCTGCTTTTAGGCTTTTAGCCATAGCAGCAAGGCAAAGGAACTGCTTGATAAAATGCTTTGGTAGACATGTATGAAAAAATGTTGTAGCATAGACAAGGCAAGGAACTATTTTGAAAATGCTCAAAGAACGGTATCATGGTGGATGGAATGCCATGACAATCCATAGCACCTGTTTTGTCATGGCATTCCATCACCATGAGACCACATTTCTTTGAGGCATTTTTTTCAAACAATTCATTGCCTTGTCTATGCTATTGCTTACTATTATGCTTTGATAGATTTTTTCCAAGCATCCATAGCTTGTCCAAAAGCACCTATTTTAGGCTTTTAGCCATAGCAGCAAGACAATGAACTGTTTGATAAAATGCTTTGGTAGACATGTAATAATGTGGTAGCATAGAAAAGGCAGTGACCTGTTTGAGAAAATGCCCCAAAGAAATGTGGTCTCATGGTGATGGAATGCCATGACAATCAAAATGCCTCAAAGAAATGTGGTCTCACGGTGATGGAATGCCATAACAATGAATGATGGGATGCTAGGAGACCACATTTCTTTGAGGCATCTTTTCAAACAGTTCACTGCCTTGTCTATGGCTTGTCTATGGATTGTTATGGAATTCCATCACCATGAGACCACATTTCTTTGAAGCATTTTTTTCAAACAGTTCACTGCCATGTCTATGGCTTGTCTATGGCTTGTCATGACATTCCATCACCATGAGACCACATTTTTCATACATGCCTATCAAAGCATTTTATCAAGCAGTTCACTACCTTGCTGCTATGGCTAAAAGCCTAAAACAGGTGCTTTCGAACAAGCTATGGATGCTTGGAAAAAATCTATCAAAGCATAATAGTAAGCAATAGCATAGACAAGTAAGTGAACTGTTTGAAAAAAATGCCTCAAAGAAATGTGGTCTCTATTAGTTTTAGAATCAGATTTGACAGAAAAACAGAAATAATACAACACATGAACAATAGAACACAGCATATACCCTAGGAAAACCCTCCTTGAGGGAGAAAAACTCAGCCACAATATATCACTTATATATTGAATAAAAGAGCAGCAAATTGTTTTACAATTAGGCCACACACTAGGCTGAACTGATGCAATGATTATAGCACCTCTCTAGATGCAAATACACAAGCAATAATGAATATTGATCTGCCTGAAGCAAGTATAGATCTGCTGTATGAAGTCGAACTCCTCCCTGAATTATGCGAACTTGTCTTGAAATTAAATTGGATGCCAAATGAATGTGAGTCGCCTTGTATTTATACAATTCAATATGTCTTTTCATGAAGTGTCGGCTTCTTTCACCAATTGAGACAACTTCTCAAAATAAGATGTCTTTTTGTTAAGTCGGCCTCAATAAAAATATAAATTATTATTTTGAAGTGAGGCATCACTTCTCCAAAGTTGGCCTCATTGAATTATTTAATATATATATATTGCAAATTTATAGGAGAAAGAAATCTCCCGCCGCTACTTACATCAACAGTCTCGTGGTGATGGAATGTCATGACAAGCAAAACTTTTAGCCATAGCAGCAAGACAGTGAACTGTTAGATAAAATGCTTTGGTAGACATGCATGAAAAATGTTGTAGCATAGACAAGGCAATGAACTGTTTGAAAAAATGCCTCAAAGAAATGTGGTCTCATGGAATGCCATTACAAGCAAATGCAATTGGCAGCTGCTCCTAGTTATTAGTTATGCAATGTGAAGTAATTGCATAACTGCTTAGGTTGACTTTGTAAAAACTATATTGTAATTGAAATTTTGCCATCTATCAACATCTAGTTATTAGTTATGCAATGTGAAGTAATGCTTTGAGTTTGAAAGATGTGCAATGCAATATAATCAGCGATATGAATATAAACTATAAAAATCTATTTTTTACAATTCATTAGTTGAACTCTTTATTTTATTTGCTCTCTATATCTCTCTATGCTATGGAAATGCCTTTCAATTTCAAAAAAAATAGTTATTATCTCTTGTTCTACAATTTTTTATGTTTTTTTTTAAATCTGATTTTTTCCCGATTTTTTCAAAAAATCTTATACTTTTTGGTTTGCCAATTTTTCCCTCAAAATATTTTTGCTGCTATGGACTTTAAATAAAATAAATTCATTTGTTTTTGTAAGGGTCAACCTCCCTAATGGAGCGCCCAATTTTTGATGTGAAGCGGTGCATATAAATTAAAGGTTGCCTCCCTTTGTGATGGACATGTCTTTCCATAAGGTTACCCTCCTTCATGAAGATAGATATGAAGATTGTAAAACATGGTGAAGGGTGTGTGTTGAAATACAAGTTATATCATACAAGAACAAATAGATTTGAAGAGCAGAAATTTATTTTGAGGAGCAAAATTTTGTAGGAGATTTATTCTTCAAGAAGACAAAGATTTTGTTGTTCAGAAGGTCAGTGCCTCTCCATAGAAGAGATTGTTGGAGATTGGTGTCCAGTCGGTTGGTGCCTATTTAGACAAAGCAAGGATTGGTGTCTCCAATAGGTTGGTGCCTACAAACTTTGTAAGAAGAGTTTTATATAAGCAATATTTTGTCATGGTTTTCTCCCGAAAGGGTTTCCACGTAAATCGTGTGTTCTTCTTTCTTGTGTTATTTATTGTTGATATGGTGCAATTGATATTATCGTGTTTGTTAATTGAAAAAGTAAAAGATTGGTTTATATTGATTCACCCCCCTCTTAGCATAAGTGTGTGTTTCATCAATACACTGTGGCACTAACAAGTCCATAATGTATATATTTATAGAGGGTTATTTATGTGTGTGAGAGTTTATTTATTGAAAAAGTAAAGAAGATTTATTCAAAATAAATTGTGGCCTTGGAGCAGCAAGAGACAATATGCTCAACAAAATTGTGGAGAATAGAAGTGTTGCTCTTCATTGTTAAAAATCAATTAAAATCAGGCGGATTGATCATTCCTTGATTCACAACTATTTTTTGAATCAGCATCTTTTATAATTTATTATTAAGAATCAAAGTTGACTCGATGTGTGGACACAAGTATTAATTTGAGGTGTTACCATCCTACAAGGGAGTTCCCATTTGCTATCATTAGACCACTTGGTGCTCACTCCCTATTGGCTTGTTTTGCCACCTCCACCCTCTCCCTAAATCTATAAAAACTCACTACCTAGCTTATATTATTGCTCTTGTTGTAGCTTCCTTTGGTGAGCTCCTAGTGGAATTTTGTCATCCTGACATTTGCATCTCTCTCAAAATCATTGGTTTGCTTTTGTTTATGCATTTACAACTTTTGTAGTTTAGAATCTCCTCACATAAGAAAGTTCTTGGGTTATTCATTTGTTTCAAATATCTAACATGGTATCAAAGATTTTGTTCAGAGTTTTGAGTTCTTAAATTCTTGACTGAGAGATTGGAGTTTTCTACATGATCTTGTAAATTCCCATATGCTCTTCTCTTGCATTTTGAACAATCTAGAGAATCAAAAAGAATTATGATGATATATTAACCTCTTTTTTGCATATGTGTTTTTTGTGAGATCTGGTGATTGCAACTATTCTAGTTATTGTGACAACTTTTTTTATTATTCCAATGCATTTGGGAGGCTTGAGAAAGTTAGAAATAGCTTTCATTTCACTTGATTTAGACACAATAAGACACAATAGTAAACAAGGGTTTGAAACTCAAATCTAGCAAACAACTTTCATACGAGGCGTCTTTAGACCAAAAATACCTCACCATTATGTCCAAAAGGCCCAAAAACCCTTATTTTGATCTATAATTTGCCCTATTTTGTTGTTGGGTGAATCTAAGTCAAAAAAATTGCCAAGAGGGTTGAACGACCCCACTAGCATGCAAATTGAAGCAAAAAAATTCAAAAAACAAAATCCCTTTATGTGTTGCGCTCATAAAACTAAGGGCTAAGCCCTGCACTTCAACCCCTTCATAGTCGCGAGCTCTTGTAACCGCCAACAGCTTCACAATAAGCCACTAGGTTGCAATTTGGTAACCGCTAGCAGCCTCAAATTAAACCGCCAACTAATTTTTAAAGTGTTGTCCGAACTCTGCCCTCCCTCCACCTTTGCAGCCACCATAGCCAACAGTGCCACCCACAGGTTGCCTAACAACCACCAAGCCCCTTCTTTTGGCCTAAAAGGGGCCCTTTTTTTCAAAGTTGCATAACTTTTGATCTAGGAGGTGAAATTTTGCAAACAAATAGTTGACGGAAAGCTAGCAAGGTGTACTTTCCATCCACAGAGGTCTTGATAAAAAAATTTGCCATTTTTCTCAAATATCACAGGTTGAGGCTGGTTGTTGATTTTTCTTCAACAAGCCATAATTCGCTTTGAATCTCTATTTTTTAAAAATGAATATTGGAAAGTTGTTGGACAATACTACACAACAACATAGTTATTTTTTCCAGATTGTATAACAGATTTATCTTGAATCAAAATTTGATCTTTTGGCCATTGTGAGCCTAGTGAACATTATCTGGTAAAATGTCATGCCCCCACAATTGTAATACCTTAGATGACCTCCTTTATAGCCCAATATTATGGCGTAGATTCTTCTAATGTTTGGCGGACTCCCTTCAACTAGGCCGACACCATTGAAATCAGAAAATAAATTAGATTTATTGTATTATTTGTGGCTGAATCAGTTTCATTTTAAGGAATAATAATTACAGTGATTCCCTATTAATAGAGGGTAGCACTAGACTTTAGGGGGGGAGACAAAAAACCAAAAAATCAGCGATTACTTCCTATTGAAAACATCAGCAATCATGATTATCCTCTATAACAGCAATTATATTAAGCAGTGCTCAGCAGCAATAAATATATACAGACAGCGATAGGAAGAAGTGGTAAAGGAATCGAACTATATACACAAATAAACCTCCTCAAGCAAAGTTGATTAAAGGACAATGTTAATACAAACTAATTATCCTTTAATGGAGGGTCACGATTGGTTAAAATAATCAAATAAAAGACATACCTTAATGAAGGGACGTAACCATTGGCCCCATCATGGGTATAAATGGTAGAATGATTTCAACATAGAAGAGAATCAATTGAAGGGGAGAAAAGCAATTGGAGAAAAGTAGAGTGGGTATGGAAACAAACAAGCAAGACAACGATCAGAATAATCATTAATCATTATTAGTGAAGCAGTCCGGATATCCAAACTAGTGGTATGAGACCAAATTTGCAGTCATATAAGGCAGCACGATTCAATATGAATGACTGTAATTATTTAAATGGGAATTCCGGTTACAAATAATATATTGTCGCTATTGTCATATCAGTGAATGTCTTTAATCTTTGTTGTCATATGCCTTGAACGTTCAGCCATGATGAAAGGATCTGAGACTACAAGAGGGGAACAATGATGGGGCACTCTCCTAGGCACGCCACCTCAGATGGGGACCTGATGAGCCCCAAGAGGCCAAGGGGGTACAAAGGGTACTGCCTTTGGGCTTAGGAGAGATGGCATTTTCAAGGCACCCATTGGAATCTCACTCCTCCATCATGGATGATCAACACAGGGGGTCAAACCATAGGGAGAAGGAAATGATTAGCAAGATGAGGGGATAACGGCAAAGACACCTCCTAGATAGATCACCTCATATGGATGGCATGTGCCACATGAGTCCAAGGGAGATGGTATATCCCCTTGGGTCTAGGGAAAAAGGGTCTTGTTGTGACCTTTTCACACATCACCCCATTCAAAATGGGGACCCCCCTAATTTTTGCCCCTTTCGAGTCTTTTGGCTTTGGTTTTGGGTAGTTTTGTGGCAGTCTCTCCTAGTCCTTTATATCTTTCCGGGGTTGTACCCATCTTTTGGCCCAATTTGAAATTTTGGCTAAGTTTGGGGTGCATTTTGTCAAATTAGGGTTTTTATTCTTCAGGATTGGTTTGGGGTTAAATTGAGTGAGCAAATTGAAATCTAAGCTTAACATTGCAATCAGGGGGCTTCAGACAGGTTCCCATTAAAATTTCACTGAATTCTAACAACTTACTATTTTTAGTAAGTACTCAATTTGGGACCTTTTTCTCAAGGCTTTTGAAAAACTGATTGTTGCATTGGATTCAAGACCCTTTAAAGTGCTTACCTACAAAATTTGAGCCAATTCTGAGAACTTACTATTTTTAGCAAGTCCCCCAATTTACGACCTTTCCCTAGGGTTTTTCGGAAATTTTGATCACATCGTTGAGTTTAAACCCTTTCGGAGGACTTGCATGCAAAATTTGAACGAATTCCAAGAACTTTCTTTTTTTAGCAAGTTCTATTTTTAGCAGGTCCACTTTTGGCAGGTTTGATGTCACCAGAACAGCCCCAAAACTTTAGTCTCCAGAACAGAGCGGTATGCAATAGAAACGGCTCCAAACGGAGGTCAATTGAAGTGCATGCAACGAAATTAGGGTTTCCTACTTTTATGCCTAAAATGAAGGGCAAAACTCGAGAAAAATTGAAAACCAATGTAATCCCACTACGATCAGAATCCTTCGAGGAATCTATTGGTAAAATTTGAGCGCATTCCGCATACTTACTATTTTTAGTAAGTCACTTCCAGAACAAGGCTAAAAATAGCAGGTGAGCACAAAAGGCAGGTGTGAAGAGGTTAGTCAAGTCATGAGGACCACATTGAAACAATATCAAGTCTTGAGGAAGTTGAAAATTCATGAAAATCACGAAAACTTCAAAAGTTGCTAAAAATAGAAAGCGAGGGCGAGCAAGACAAAAATTGACTAAGTGTTCAAAGTTCATTAACAAACACCATGAGGGA
>VDFB02032334.1:17745-56439 GCA_007258455.2 Sequoia sempervirens | reverse complement strand
AAGTACAAAGGATAATGTGATATTTACTGATATTTGGACAAGTATATCAACTATACTTGTCCTCCTTTCCTACTATTTCCACGTAATTACTATGAATCTATGGCCCTAGAGTAGGTACCAGTATCCTTTATGTGTTATAGTCACTCAAATTGAAATAAAATCATAAAATTACTTATTTTCAACTCTAGTTTGCAAGTTCATGATATAATTATTTGTAGGAAGTAAAGAAAACCATTTTCTATGGATCATGGAATATACCCTACCTTGCACTAGTTTCCAAGGTGTTATATCAACTATATAGGGGTTAGAGATAACTAGTTTACTTTGTTGCAAGTATGAGTAGTTGGTGTTGTCATTGATGTCAATTGGCTTATGCTTGTTTTGTCATTGAGGTCAACTGGTTCATACTGTTGGTGATTTTTGGAAGTCTATTGATGGTTGAGAAGTTTTTATGATGCTTTGATTATTTTCATTATGTTATCATTAGTAAGTGTTACTATTGTCAACCTCTAGTGTTACTTTGATAAGAATGTGTATGGTTGAGTTGCTATGTTGTGGTTGGTTTGGTTGTGATGAGGAGGTGTTCCAGATGATGAGAATGTGTTTGTGGTTCTCGGTTCCAATTGCTTTTGAAAAAAATTGAATAAAAGAGGAAACAATGTGTTGTAGAGGTGTTTTGGCATACAGAGTGGTGTTTTGGTTTTGCTCCACATTTCTTTTGTGTTGAAGATCTTCTTGTGCTATTCGAATATGTTGATCAAATATCTTTAGTGGTGTTATATCTAGAGTTTCTTGTTTTGGATCATTATGCAATGAAATTTGTGTTCACCAGTGTGTGAACTATGGGTCTATGCAAGATCATGGGGGTCTAAAAAGTGGAAATGTGAAAAAAATGCATTTTTAACTTGCCCCAAAAATGCAAAAATCTGCTTTAACTTTTTGTAAGCTTGGGTAGAAAGTACATGGTGCCATAGAAAACACCAAACTAAACAAATATCCATTTAGCACGTCTAAGCTATTTTTCTAATTCTTAAATATCCTTTAAATGGGTCACAATTTGTGCATATTGATATTCATACATCTATAGTGATTGTAGATCTAACCCGAGATTTATTTTAAAAACATGGCCTAACTATCACTTATTGCAAGTAGAGAAATTCATTTATTGTTTATTTGAATACCCTCTTCTTATGTTGATTAATCTAGTCATGCCATTAATATGCATTCACATTTTATTCTTGATTCTAAGATGGTCCCTAATAATGACTATCGTGATCATGGACATGTTATTGTGTCTCCTTTTGTATTTTATTTTTATCCATGTGTTGGTCCCTAGGAGAGCTTGGAGGAAAAGGTGGTAACATGGGTGGAGAAGGAACCTTGATAAGAGAGGGAGTAATTTTCCTTAAAAAGGAAAAATAAGTTCTCTAAAGAGACAAGTAAGGCAACCTTGGGAGAGGGAAAGATGTTATTTTTAGAGACAATGATAAAAAAAAAATAGAAATTATTTTTTTGTGGTAGAGGACAAGTAGTTCTCTCCAAAGAGGAAGTTATTTTCTAAAAAATAAGATAAATAAATATTTAAATCTTCTATATGCAAATGATGTTTATACCTTCATATCATTTATCTATTTCTTCATTATTTTAAGTACCCCTCTAGTTCTTTGCCCCAAACTTTTAATTTCTTTCCAATCCTATAAGCCAAGTTTCCAAATAGCATTGGTTACCTTGGTGAGTCTGTCCACTAGAACATTATGTCAGTTCTACTAACATAGACAGGTTGATCTGTCTTGTGTTCTACCATTTTCCATTTGGAATCTTAAGATAGTATACATGTCTTACCCATGATGACATCAAATCTTCATTTTCTAACATACTAGACATTATCTTGCCACATTATGTGCAGCCTCTTACTCTATATTTTTCTAGGTTATAGTGGATCCTCATCTGACAATTCCCTTTGTTGTTCTAATGTCCTAACTCTGACATTAATTTCCTTGTTTCATTCCTGAATCCTCCAAAATTTTGGGTACATAGGTTCTTTTATATCCAATAATAGTCTATTCTTTGACTAAATGAAAACCTATTTTATGATCTCACACCACCATTAATTCCCATGTAATAATGGTTATAAGTTTTGCAGAGATAAATCCCATTTATCTTTGGACATCCACAACTTGGATTTATTTCATCCTAGGATTATTTTCAAAGACGTAATCTATCTTTCAACTCAATCTAATTTTCCCAATAAAATTTGGTACTAATTTTGAGTATTAATCCTTGTTCAATCATGTTTATCCCTAGAAGATATCAAATTTAATTGCATACCTAATTACCAAGCATGAACATTTCTTGTCAGCTCCATGGATTCACTTAATCATATAGGAGAATCCCAACTTCAGTATATCCTAGTTGAGTACATGTAACAACCCCAGTGTTCTAGTTAGTAAAATTTTGAACATTTCACGCTAGGTGAAAATTCTATGATTTCACGACATAACAATAGATGCTTCCCTTTGAGAGTATATCCCTTTTAATAAAAGAGCCAATCAAACTAGAGTCTTGTCAACAATATGACTTCCTTTCAAGAGTGTAAAGTAATTAACCAAGTAGCTACTTTAACTCACTAGGTATCCCACCTATGTTTCCACTCATATAGAATTTCATAAGCTCAAGTTATTTTCACATTCCCATGGGTGAATCTCAAACTCAATATTCCCTTCCAATTCTTAGGATAGAGTTCTCAATCAATGAATAGTCCAATGTTATAGGTTACTCTACCCCTATATGTTCCAATAAAGACCAAATGTACAACTCAACCAAGTAATTTATTCCCAACTTAAGGTGTTAATGAGTAGTTTAGTACATAACCCAACTCAATAGGTTAAATCTTCTCCTAAGGTTTCTCTCTTTATTTGAATGAACTTCTTGTCCCAATTAGGTTATTCTTAAACCTAAAGATTCTTTCAAGAGTAAAGTAGTGATCAAGTAAAGATAATTGATGTGTTTGCATAGCGTCACATTATGTTTTATCTTTCATACCATCTCTATGGCTTAATAGCTAAACCTTATCATTCACAGGTCTCTTATCATAGTAAGCTACAGTGTCAAGTCATTTTACGACATGGATATATTTCATAATATGTAGTATTACTACTTATATATAGAAATAAAATCGTTATCTAAATCCCCCATATAAGGTATATAGGAGTGTAGAGACACTTTCTTCCAATTCATGAGTAACTTAGATCCTCCCTTGTCAATCCCATAGGCAATGATCTTCCTTATCATGATCAAATTATTTCCCTATCCTTTTCTAAGGCATCCATGATAATATTGTTTTCTCTTCCAATCAGATAATTATAAGGTATGGGATGATAATAAGTCATAATCCTTGACCTTTCCATTTATCTTACTCCAAAAATCATAATACATTTTTCCTTGCGGTCATCAAATGTATGACTTAATTGTCATCATGATTTCCAAAGAAGTTATTAGTTCTTCAAAATTGAGAACATAACTAAGTTTTTCATTGGGTGGGATACTTAACCTGAGTATATCCACTCTCTTCCTTCCCCCCTTAGTGTTTCCACAACTTCGATCTCCTCAAAGTTGAACTCTTAGTAAACACTTGCTTCTTTGAAAAGGTTTGCCATTCCTTGTTTTTGGCTTTCTATTTCCTTTTCCTTTCCTCATGGCATACCTCGTATATTATTTTCCCTAAGATAGATTCATCATTGTTTTCCAACATTTGGATCATCCAATAGGAGATCTAATGAATAATCAGCAACTTAAGAGACACACTATTTTTCCCATTTTCTTTCCAATATCATTTTTGGTGGAGGAATATACATACTCTCAAGCCTCTTTTATTGATATACCTTTCAACTTAGAGCATTGTTCCCTTACAACTTTTATTGGTTTGACACATATTGATATACTACATCCCATTTCCTTTTGGAACCTCTAATCATATGTTGGTTTTTGTTGACATGCAGGCGAGTTCATCTTATAACTCCAAACTATCCATATACTATCCAAACCTTTGGTCAAGACAACCTTTTCAAGTGACTTTATTCCAATGCTTGGAATCTTATTCTTTAAACCTCTAGAGATACCAAAGTTGTTTGGTATCTTTTTCACATCTTAATCCAAATTCCAATAATCTCATTGATTTTGGTTGGTGGAACCATGCCTATGTCATTGATTACTTCTTTCTAACCATTCTAGTCTTTTTTCTTTTCCTAGGTACTAACTATTTTGTTGCAAGATCCTATCCTTACATAAGAATTAGATTTATGTCAAGAGTTCACCAACCCTTGTGGATACCTCCTTTTTTGACTTTCTACTTCGATCTAATTTATGCTGGCATTGCATACACATAGATTTGTAGGTGAAATTTCACCAAATCCAAGAATTCTTGACTCTTTATAACTATAGTTTTCTATTTTAAAAGAGTTATATCATTTCTTCTCATTCCCTTAGAGTCATATAAATATTTCATAGAATATAGGTATATATTGGTTATTCTTCCTATCCTTCCTACATAACCTGATTGCATAATCTTCTACAATCCTAGGTAATATCATAAGTTATTGATTTAGGAGTTCCTACTCTAGAGAAGAATCTTAACTAGTCCCAACTTTCCATAAATTCTCAACCTTTTTACTTCCCTATGTCCTTTTCTTTTTCCTTTGTGGCATAAGAACTTTTCAACCATTATCTTATGATAAGGTTTACACATTGTTGCATAATGAGCTCATACCTTTCAGTGCAAAACCTGGTAGCTTTGATACCACATGTAACGTGCCAACCCTTCAATGTAGTTAAAATTTTATAAATTTACACCATGCGAGTAAATAAATTAGGTAACAAGTCCTTGCAATAAATTTTTTCTTTATTTTATTGAGAATATACGATCATGATGCCATAACATATTACAATAAAGATTCCACTTCATTACAATATCTTCACAAGTACAAGATACAAGAATACATACATTTACGTACATAGCTCCAATGAGCTTTAGAACTAATAGTTGTAAGATGGTCCAAGATCTTCCCTTTCAAATCTTGGTTTTTTTGTCGCCTGCTATGGAGGAGAAACATCACTCGGGCACTTTTCTACCAACCACGAAATTATAATGTAGTCCCCCACACATCTATCATTGGTTAGATGGCCCTTCCCTTCGATGAAGAAATTGGTAGAGTAACCACTAGCAACAACCAACTGAGCATAGTGTTGTGTCCTACATAACTAGAACCTTGCAATCCCACAATCTTGCACTAGCATGTAATAATGGATCACAGTGAATTAACAGTGTTAGTCTCAGTAGTCACACAACCTAGAGTGGAGTCACACAATCTTGAGTGGAGTCTTTTACATTCACACTACTTTGATCAAAGAGTTTTATTCAGTAAATGACTAAGAGTCATCTATCACATACATTACTCGGGGCCAATTTAACTTAAGGCTATCTTAAGCTATGGATAGGTATTTCCTTCAATGGATAGTCCCATTATTCCAAATAACCTACAACCATATTAATCTACTTGGAATTAACTACTTAACTAGTAAGTACACAAGCTAGGTATTCCTTATATGGATAGTCCATCATCCTAGATAACCTGCATACTTGGATAACTTGACTTATGTGTAAGTATATTAATCCCTCTCCCATACTAGATGACCTCTCCTAGGAGAAAATAGAAGCTTTCTTAGTTAAATCAATAACTTAGCTAAGTGTACCATATGTGCTTTTCATGTTCAATCATACCTAGTATATAATACTTATGATAAACACCCATCTCCTACTATGGAGTAAATACAAACACATTGCATCCCATGTTCAAACATATCTGGTATAATTAAATACCTATGTTGTACCACATGTAACATAATTAAATACCTATGTCAAGCAATCTCTTCGACATATCTAGTATATTTAAATACTTGTGTCAAGCGATCTCTCCTATCATGGAGTACTTAAAAAAAACACAATATAAAAATAGCCTAAAACCTTCAATTCCCTTTTTCAAAGACACTCTCAATTACTTCTATTGCACATAGTGAAAATAAATTCTAGGAAAACATATAAATTCATAATAATTCTAAGTAAATAACAAGAAGAAAAGATTTTCATGCTTGTTATCGCTTATCCCAATTAATGGCACCAGTGCAGCATTCTCCAATAGTAACTAGCTTGAATTCAACTCCTCAAAACAGATCTATCTCTCTTTTTGATAGCTCACTTCTCTCAATCAATAATGATATCCCTTATTCACAATAGATCACTCTATTTCTCACACATAAAATAGAATAATATGGTTGGTAATAACTCAGAAGCAATAGCTGCAAAAGGTGTATATCTCTTGGGTAAGAATGTGTCTCTCATAAGTGAAATGGATAAATAATAATCATATGATAATGATCCCTCTCAAGTGAAATGGTACGACTATTTATAGAGCAACCAAGCATTCAGAAAGCCTAGAGTTTAGGCATGAAGAGTGACAACAAGTTTCATGCAAAACAAGTCAGCATAAAGGTGGAAATGAATTAAGCTTAGACTCAACAAAGATTCCAACAGATCAACTTTCCTCTTTGATAGAAAATCAAAGACCAATTCAAAAGTACATAGAGAATTTGAATTCTTCTCCAACAAAGACATCTATAGGAAAATGCTTCAAGAGGTGGTGCCAAATCCTCTTTATTACTATCAAGTTGGCATGATTTCAAAAAGAGTGAAATGGTCAATCACATTTCTACAACACTTAGCAAGTATCGAATGAAATAAAGGATGATTCAATTCAGCTAATTAAGACGTTGAACTAAGTCCACATAGCTCTCATTTACTCTGTCAACCAAGTCAAAGTCTATAGATTAAAACGTATTGATATGTTTCCAAATACGTGACTTGATGAGTGATACACAACTTACATACACAGCTGTGTATATTTCCAAATCAACTTCCAACTTGATGACTATCATTGGCCTTAATACCATAGTCTCTATTGACTATAAAACAACCTTTATATATGGGCTCTATTGAACAAGAGATATTTGATATCTTTTGCTAAGTTTAGACGCCTTCTTTCATGCACAAGAAGTTAAAATTAGTTTTTGGATTTAGACAAGTCTTTCACCCTTTTATCATTGTGCCATTTAAATATATACATCGCTATTAACCTTACAATAAATACAACATATATATATAATTCAAATAATGATGGCATAGATATATATCTAAGCATATATTCATAAATGTCAATCATGTAAGAATACATTCGACATAAGAATGTATTCAAATGAGTTAACAATCAAACAATAATAATTTATTAAATACATATATATATATAAATATAGATTAACACACTCCTCTATATAAGTGTTAATGCTTATGTTGTGTGTATATATATATACATTTATATGTATATATAAATATATACATTTATATGTATATATAAATATATACATTTATATGTATATATAAATATATACATTTATATGTATATATCATTTATATGTATATATACACATATATATATGTTCATATTGTACAAAGCAATGAAGCCATGAAATCTATTCGATAATTCAATGATTATGATGGTGTGCTTATATTCACACATATATATACATATAGTTGTTTCCTCATGTATGTACCCTATGATTATTTCTACTTGCATACATGTGCATTTGCTAATCCTCTCATACATAGATCTTTGTATACATACATATATATATAAATGCTATAATTACATTCATATGAAATGGCATAAAGGTAACCATTCATAAAGCTCAAAGACTCCAGCCAAGCACAATCAACACAATGTCATAAGGAAGGACTCAAAGCTCAAACAGATAAACATCACCCAAAAATGCATGTAGTAGTAAACAAGGCCTTACTAATGTAGATACTTCAAACTAGGGATGACTTTCTAACTTCCCACTTCTATGTCTAGACTTAGCCAATCTACTATGGTGTGTGTATGCTCAAATAGTTTACGTTACCAGTTACCCAACCAAGATCTTCTCTAGAGTAATACTTCCCCTTTGCCTAGAGAATGAACATTTACCTACAACCACTAACACATGCTTGCGGCAATTAATTGTTCATAACATATGCATTTTACATAAACATTTCCAAAGATTAATAATAATTCAATAACCTTCCATTCACATATATGTAGTATTTCACCATGAATAACATCAACTGAGGTAATATCAAATAAGATAACATCAAATGAGATAAAATTCATATTGATAACAAGGTGCAAGCATAATCTATTCATCTTCAGAATTCACATTACATTCATATTTACCCTATGTAGTATATTAAATAGTAACTTCGCAATTGGGATGTAACAGGAATGGAGCATTGGAATGCGGTAAAATGGATTCTTAGGTCTTTGAGAGGTACATCCAATAAATTTTTATGTTTTGGGGCTCTAATACTAATTTAAGAGGCTATGTTAGCTCATATTTGGTAAGGGACATTAATACTGGGAGGAGTACCATAGGTTATGTTTTTACAATTGGTGGGAAAGTCACAAGTTGGATTTCTCAATTGCAAAAGGTGGTTGCTTTATCCACCATAGAGGCAGAGTATGTAGCTACAATAGAGGCAAGCAAAGAGATGATATGGCTGCAAAATTTTTATGGACGAGTTGGGAAAACAATAGGTTGAAAGTTAATTGTTTATAGACAATCATAGTGCTATACATCTTGTAAAGAATTATGCCTTGCACTCGAAAACAAAACACATACATTTGATATATCATTTTATTTGGTTGGTGTTGGAGAACGAACAAGTAATGCTGGAGAAGATTCATATAGATGCCAATCCAATGGATATGTTTACGAAGGCGGTGACAAGAGAGAAGTTGAGATCCTCTTCAACTTCAGTTGCCCTTCAAGGTTGAATTTAACTAAAATAGAACAACAAGATCCAAGGTCTCCAAGTGGGAGATGGTATGCAATGGAGTCTGATTTGTCTCCAAGTGGGAGATTGTTGTGTTATGGAGATAAATCAAACTTGGACATAAAATCTTCATATTATTTTTATTAAATAATTTGTTGCACTATTAAATATTTTGTTTCACTTGTTTTTAAAATAATAGTTACAAACAATTATTAAATGTTGGAAATGATTAGTTATAATATTTAATTAAACAACTACATTTAGTTATTGTAACCGCCCAAAAGAAAACGTGTTATTGGGTGCATGAGACAAAACCAATGGCCACACTTCATTTGTAATTAATGGGACATGTGGGGACATATTCCAATACTCAGATCAAAGTTTTGAGGGCAGCAAGGCATGAAAAACATTAGCAAAAATTTATAGTTTTATGGTTGAAAAAATGTAGTGTCACAGGTACCCATAGAAAAGGTTGTGTAAAAACAACAGTGTTAAAACGTGATGAAAAATATTGTTGCAAGTTGCAGATGTTGTTGCATGTCTTTGTAAAGGTTTTTTTTTTAAAGTTTAATATATATAGTGGACCCTCTTGTTGGTGGATGTAGCCTAGTTTTGGGTGAACCACATTAAATCTTGGTGTTCTTCTTTTGCTATCCATTTTTCTAAGTTTTATAAATTTGTTGTGTTTTCACATTTTTCTGCATTTTAATTGATAAGTTATTGTCTTCAATCCCTAACAAACTTTTCCAACTAAAATTATTGACTAAATGTATATGTGGCACCACTTTGAGGTCAATTTACCAAAAAAATAAAATAATTTGAAAACTTGATGTTTCAACAACTTCTAAGCATGTAAATAACATTTTTTTAAATGTAAAAATACTCTTTTGTAGATCCATAGATGCAGTTTTCAAAAATATATATATATATATATTAATAGTCTAATTATTATATTTATATTTATACTTTTTATTTTTACTAAAAGTAGGTTACCAGCATAAAAATATTAGGTTGATTACCATGTCAAGAAGAATACTAAAACTTTTTTTATTTTTATTTTTAAAATATGATGCACTAGATTAAAGAATCTATATCAAGATGGTATATATTTTTTTATTTTAGATAAATAGTTAATATAAAATTTGACATCGACTGGAAACAACTATGTTTTAATTCACACACATTTTAATATGTATTTAAAATATATATTTATCAAAATTGGAAAAAATATATCCATGCACTAAAGTTTCAAGTTATAAATACACACAAAAAATTGAAGGAAAAAAATTACTATATAAAGATTGACATCTCATGTAATTTCTTTTTTAGCATTTTATGAGTAACTAAATTATAGTGTCAATTTATAAAAACTATATTCAAACATTTTTTTAATTTTTATAAAAGAAATATAAAAATAAAATATACTAAAAAATACACATTTAATTAGTTTACATCATTTCAAAATTCAAAGCATATATGTCATTTTTTAGTGATTCTAGTTTAAAACTTGGATAAGTGGGTTGTTTCATTTATAAAAGTGTGATACAACTTTGTACTTTTACCCAATAAAATTATATTTAATATAAAAAAAATTTAAATTCAACTCTTTAAGTCATTTAAATATCTCTATCAAGGCTATGGATGCTTGGTTGGAAGTAAAGCTATATTTAGTGGGATTATAAAAAAAAGCTTGTCTAGGCTATGGACACCTAACTAGAAGCAAGGTTCTATCCAAGGTTGTCTATAAGGGAAGACTAAACTGCATACTTTAATAAATTATATGCTTTATTTCAAGCTTATTATAGGGAAGGGAATGAATCGCATGCACACACCTAAGCCCTTGAAATTGAATCTATTACCTTAGTTATATGGATAAATTCATGATAGATAAAGTAATAGATTGTAATCGTGAAAGTTAGAAAATCATATGATGTTTTGCCTTTATTTTAAGGATTTATGCTCTCTTTTTTTAGTTTGTTTTCTTTGATTGCCAATTGTTGTGTAGTCTCACAACATGCCCCATTTTGTCAAAGCAAATGGAGGACTACCCCCCTTTTCTTTGTTTGGGAGGAAACAGTAAAATTTAAATTTCCTACGAAGTCATGGATTCTTGGTCCCTTGATGTGTTATTCAAGTGGAAAATAGAAAATCTACTCAAAATAACACTAAGTTGCCTTTTCAAGCTGCTTGGGGTTGTTTAAAACAAGTATAGATCCATGGGACTATATAATTTCTATTTATTTTAGAAGCAATATATATCCATTTAAAAAAGTACCTCTATTGGAGACATTAAGAAATAGTAAATTGGGTAAAAAAATAAAATAATCAAATTCAAGAAATAGCAAAGAGAAACACATTACAATAAATTGTAGTTCTAAATTTCTATTAATACTAACTATAGCTATTTCTAGTAAAATTTATCTATTATGATAAAATGTCATGCATTGGAAAAAAATATGTTTTAAAATAATATTGGAAACTAACTAAGAATGATAGATTCAAAAATATTTATAAATTGATTCTATAAAGAACATGAGACAAATAATTACAACATATTTAGATTTTGAATCATTCTATTAACTAATATAGTATGCCAAATACTAATTACAACATATTTATATTTTGAATCATTCTATATAACTGATATAATATGTCAAATACTAAAAAAATTTATTTTTGTGGCCTAAAAATGTTGAAAAAAGGGACACACTTAAACCTACTTGCATAGGCCAACAATAACTTAAAAATTTTGGACATTCATTGTTGTAGCAATAACCTTTACACCTACAACTTCTCACACACAATTTTTTTCAAAAACTACTATTTAATCAATCTAAGGATCAAACTAAGAGAGATCTCCAAACATGTCACATGCACCATTTTATCCAAAAATAACTATTTCTAATGCATTTATAAGTACAGGTGAATTTATCAAAGCTTTCATATTTTTCTTACAAAATTATAGAGGATGCTAGCACAAACATAAGAGAAACTAATGTGTTTGTTAGACATGAGCATGTATAGGACACTAGTTTATGAAATAAGCAACACCATGACTATATGGATATCACTATGCTGAATAGGAAATCACCACCTACACTCCCATCTTTGACAACACAAAACTAGAATACTTGAATTAAACCATTTCCCATTAATGCCATCTTTCTTCCTAATCTTCTTTATCTCTCAATATCTATGTTAGTGTAGACACGTAAATTATACTGATTGATCTTGTACACCTCATCCTGATTTACTAACACCAATTCTGCCTAAATCATCTCTCTACAAACTATTTAATCGAATAATCTTTATTTGATTAAATTCATCATATTTCATCTTTTAATTAAATAAATCCACTTTATTTGATTAAATCATTACCTTCTATTAATTAAATAAATCATTTTATTTGATTAATCCTAATGTTCTTCTTTTAATTAAATAAATCCCTCTATTTGATTAAATCATAATCTTCCTTTAAATTAAATAAACTAACCTCTATTTGATTTAAGTCTAACATCATCCCTTTTAATTAAATAAATCAAACTTTATTTAATTAAATCTAATGTTCATTATTCCTCTCATTTTGATTTAAATAAATCCAAAAATCTAAGTCAAAATGTCAAATCAAACTAATCTCCATCTAAGTTATTTAAATCTTGATTAACTCTAACACTAATCCATCAAATCCTCTAGATCTTGCAACTTGCACAAGTAAATCAATTTAATTGATTTATTAATTCTTCTATTTTTATTCAAAAGGGCATTTCTTTGGAATATTCCCTCATTTTGAAATCTCCCTCCTAAAAGGACTTGTCCTCCAACATGGCATTTAAGCCTCTTACAAATCATTTTTCTTGAGCCAAGTGGCATTAACTCCCCTTTCATCTCTTCCTCCACAAGCCATCTTTCAAATTTCAAATTCCACCTAATTGCATTTATTTGCATATTGATCAAAATGTGCTCCACCTCTCTTCAATAGCATGTTGACAAGTGGAATTTTGTTATTGGTTCATCTTTTATTCCACATTCTTCATGTTTTGCATTCCTCCATCCTTCTTTCCTATAAATGGAAGGCTCTTCTATTGATTTTGGATCCACAACTTTATGCAAGGTCATTATCTATATATTTTATGCAAGTTCATCCATTGTTCATCAAGGTTTTCATAGCATTTCATCACCATAGCTAGGTTATTGCAAATTTCATCAAGGATCAATCATTCATCATCAAACTTGACTAGTAATTTGGAAAGGGTTATTTTCCACATCAAAATAGCACCAATTCCCTAATGGGATGTTGGGTTTGAGTATTTGAATAAGATTTAAATAGCTTTCATTTGGTTTCTTTGCTTTATTTCTTGTTCATTGTGATTTGAATGAATCTCATGGGGAATGTTAGTTTAGATTTGTTTATTGACTAACATTGTGTTGTTTGTCTATGTTTGAGCAGGTCTAAGACAACCATTCACATTTTGGCGCTAGAAGGAGGGCATAAATCTTAAAATTAACACATTTTTTTGGTCATTTCTGTCATTTTTTCTGTTTTTTATCTCTCCAAGTCAAACGGTGACGCTGGAGGAAATAGCTACGCATATGCCATCTTTTTGTTTTCCATAGAGTGACATTGAGTTTAGCAGAGTGATGCTTAAATCCTCAAACAACGACGCAATCATTCCAGTGTCACTATTTGCACTCAAATAGCGACGTTGCCTCTATGTTTCAAATGGCAACCCCTTTGTTTTCTTGCTTTTGCACTCAATCTTAAAATGACCATATTTTGGTCTTTTTTCGGAGCTTTTTTTTTAAATGTGGTAGAATTTCATAAGCTATCCAATGGTGTAGGTGTTTCTCAACTTTGATAGAGTTAAAATTTTCAAATTTTCACCTAAACTCAAATCACATTGTAACATGTTCTAAATGTTAGGGTTTTTATGGTTAGTCATTTATCTAACCCTCATATCTTCTTGTTTCTTGATTTCACCTAACATTTGGAGCTTGGAATGCAGGTTTTAAAGGATCATAGAGCATGGAAGTGAAAAAAAAAAGCATTTGGTACTCATTTTAACAAGTGTTTTTAAACACTTTGGGAGCATTTATAATCCAATCTTTAGGATCTTGTTATCTTCATTTTTAGGACTCCAATACATTTTGTTTGGGCTTTAAAAAGAACAATCAAAGGGTTAAAAAGAACATTAGAAACTCACTAGATTTGGTTTTGGGTTTTTAAGAATTGAACAAAACAACTTCAAAGACTTGATTTGGTGCTATAAAAAGAATCCATTTACTACTTTTGAGGTTTAAAATGAACATGTGCTTATCTTGTTTTGTAATATTTTCTAAAAACTAATCTCATTTAAAGGCGTATTCACTTCTCTCACACTTCACGGTGATCTTGAGAATCAAAAGTCTCTTGGTGATATTAGGTTGTCTAAAATATTTCCTCCACACTTCAATTTGGGCTCTTAAAAATTGAACAAATCTTGCTAGTGTGAGATAAGTATATTGTGTGTGTTCTCTCTTTGTTCATGCAAACAAAGATTGATCAAACTATGGATGTACTTACTCACTTTTGTTTACCTTTAGAGGGCTTGCCTTGGTGGGAAAAAGAACTCACCCCAAGGGAATGACCCAAGCGGTAACAAGCATAAGCCAAGCTCTTCCAAACCACTATATAAATGTGTGGCTGCGATGAAAATCATAAATAATGGGAAGCGGTGCATGATAACTCTTCCCCAATATCTTTATGATGCATAAAGCCCTTATTTTAAGGGTTGAGAGATCTCTCACAAGGATTTTATCATTTTACCCCCTAAATCGGATGCCCTTACTATGAACCTTTGTTTAGAATCCAAAATCCCAATATTTGTTGGCATCAAGATGTCAAACCACCGGATTCATCCCACATACTTGTAGTTCTTTGTAGAGATGAAAAGTTTGTCATGGGAGATTCATGAGAAATGAAGCTCGGTTGACCCATAGAAGTGAGTACCATGGAGGGGAGCCAGTGTGGTCAAGCTTCTAGTCATCCGCTTTGAATAAGCATAGCTAGATTTATCCAAGTGGGAATTCAACAAATATTTTATTTTCCATCCTAGGATTGTGCAATTTTGAGTCAGTTAAACACATTGCTTGGATCCAAAATCTTGAAAACAAACATTCAACAAGGACATCAAATTTCAAACCTTTAGAAGGAGTAAATACCTTTGAAAAATCCAAGTGCTACTGCTTGTCCTAGGGATTTCATCCTTAGAGTCTTCTATGTATTTGGATTTATATCTCAATTTTCTCTCGCTAAAGTCAACATTAGGGAACTATGCCTTGATTCTCTTGATTTCCACATAATGGACCTTGTGAGATGAAAAGAAATTAATACATAGACATTCAGTTTAAAACTTAAGCAAGACATTGGATGTGGTTAAAGCAATTCACTAATCAAGATAAAATCAATTGAACCCCACACATGTGCTTGTTTATCTTTTGTCTTATGATATTTTGAGCAAACATTGATCTTTTGGTTTGAAGTACTCTTAGGAAAAAGCATGTTCTTCAAAACCTTGGTCTTGCAAACAAGTCCCTCTTAGGTTCATTTAGGATAAAAAAAACCAATCATTTCATCATCTCAAACACCAATCAAATCCCATCTCAATCAATCAACTTTTGAACCATTGGAAAAATCATTCATACTAGACTTTTGGTAAAATCCTTCAAATCAACATCAAAGTCTCCTTGTTTGGCTAAGTGTGTGTGGATGAATCCTTCCTCATACATCTAGTTAAATTGTCATCCATGTGGACAAATTTATTCCAAGATAACATCCAACATCTTGGGATCTATAAGTTTGTTATCCAAATCAAATCAAACCAATCCAATCAAAAATCCTAGAGTCTAGCATTGATCCAAAGTTCCTAAAAGTTCAAACACCCATATCACTCACCCTTTCATCCTTCATCTCATCATTGGTCCTAAATCCCTTAGAGGTCAACAAGGTTAAAACACAAGAAGAACACGGAATATAAACTTGATCCATACATCATGAGTGATCCAAGTCAACCAAACTATCAAAACTCACATTTATACAATCCATACATGGGATCATTATCTCCTACAAACCTCAATGGTACAAAAAATGTGAGTATGCCCAATCTAAATGTTGGAACACCTTTCCCTATGGTAGATTTAATCAAATTCCAAACCTACAAATCTATCAACCAAATAATTAATGCATGAGTCTTCAAACAAACAACATTATCCCACCAAATCTATATGTGCCAAATGTGAATATACCAAGTACAAGTTTACCAAGCATAAAAATTTCAAATCCACACTTGGTAAACTTTGGGATAGATGTGTTTGTGAATCATACAAATGTTTTTCAAAGTCCAAACAATATGTTAACAACTCCATGTATTGATCCAAGTCAAGGTAACACCATGGAAATTCAAACTTACCTAAATCAAGGCAATGTGATTCCCAACCACAACAATGTTCAATTTCAACCTATTAAATCTAAACATCATCCCAAATCATAACATTGTTCAAAATCATTTTTTTCCATGAGCCCATACAAACACCACAAGTATACATTCCAAATCTGTTTGAACAAAAACCAAGTCAACTATATCAAAGGTGTCAAGATCAAAATCAAGATCAAATTGCTTCACTTGCCAAAAATAATTGACTCATTGTGCCAAGAAACATCTCCACCCCAAAATCAATACACTCTTCCATTGGTTAAACCAAGTCATCAAAGCATTGAGTTGTGTCCACAACCACATCAAGAAAAATATCTCTAATGTCAAGAATTTAGATATCAAGATCCAACAACATCAACAACAAACCCAACCTCCACATCTTGAAGATTAATTGATCACCACATCTCAAAGATCAATCACCAAATATCCAAAATCAATCACCACAAGGTCAACTTAAAGTAAAAATCTCACAAGGTAACAAAAAAAAATACACACCACTTGGGGTACCAATCGAATCAGTCATGCAATAGTTGGTCCAAGCAAATCTCATTAAGATCCCCATTTATGAGAATTATCAAGATCCTGAAGTGAAAACACCATGGTATAACGAGAAGCACCTTTGTGATTTTCAAAAAAATAAAGGGACACACAACATCAAATTGCATTCAACTCAAAAATCTCATCCAAGACCTTATTGATCAAAAAATAATAACTATTGGGGACAATAATGAAGATTCAACTACAAGTGATAGCATTGACAATCTCCCCACCACAATTATTGAAGACAGTGATCAAGATCTATCCATCAATGAGCACCTTGAAGATGTTTCTACCTCATCCAAAGATCGACTCAACATACATCAAGAGTCACTTTTTGATCATGATAAGAATCCCTCAACAATATCCGACAATGATCTATTTCAAGGAGTGTTAACATTATTTGATCCTATAATTAGTGATCCTTCCACTAATGATCATTTTGAAAATACCTCTACATCATCCAATGAGTTAGAGGACATATCTCAAGAATTCATTCCAAATCATGATCAACATCTTTCACCAAATTCTAGCAATGGTCCTTTCCAAGACATATTGACATCCTTCGACCTCATGGTTGCAGATATTGAAGGAATCTTCAACTCAACACTTGATTTAGATTCACTCAAAGATCAAGAGGATATTGAGCCACTTCCTATGCCTAATGAAGATATCCAAGAACCATTTATAAGCAATCCATACTTTGAAACTGACCCATGTCAAGAACTTGATCCAAAGCATATCAAAAACAATTCCAAAATTAATCAAGATCAAGAATTTGTATCTCCAGAATACTATAATGATCTAATGGACACTCTCCAATCTATACAAGATGTCAAAAATGATGATCACATCCAAATAGCACATACTCCTCCAGCTACCCATGAGATGCTTTCTTTGGATGGACACGTAGATGATATTCATTCAGAATAGGATTCCTTTACTCCTGACATTATTACACAAAAAGAGTAAGTTATTGATTCCTACAATCAAACTAAGTTGTCAACATTGGGATTAGATATATCCCAAATTCAGATTGAGGACATCATGTATGAATATATCTAGCATTATCCACTCAAGGAAATAGGTCAGACCAAATAGGATATTCCATAGACAATAGAGCAACAAATTCCAATAATGTCATCCACAGTGGTCATTTATTAGAGAATGCATTCTAAACAGGAACTATCAAAATATGAAGAATCAAAGCATGAATGTACTACTTCCACAATATTGGGGGAAACTTCATCTCAAGCAAACCTCAACATAGGGAGCATGACAAATCCTTATGATAAAATTGATGCCAATACTACAACCAGCCATGTCACGAATCTTCATCCACCCATCACCCCATCCACGAATTGGGGCCAACATCAAAAGGAAGATTTGAATCAAACCACAAAGAACATTATCAAAGAAAAAGAACTTGGGAAGCATAATGGACAAATCAAATACACATGAATACCAAAAAATACAAAGAAAGTTTATCCCTATCAAACTCCATTAGTCAAAGAAACTATGGGGCAAAATAAAAAAGGGAAAATCATCAATCAAAGATGTCCAAAAAGGAAAAAGTAGGCTTCTCAAGCAACGTACAAAGTATATCAAGCATTTGGTCCTAATTTCATTCACACTTTCATATCCACCCATCATTGCTCATCTTCCCAAGTTTAGAGAGTCAAAGGTTCCAAACTATCAACCAATCCATCTTTTATTCCTAAACACACTCCATCCACTCCTCTATGCATGATATCCAATTCTCTCATTGACCATGTATTGGAAGCAACCCTTCATCATAAGGATTTAGAAGGAATTCTATTGTGATGTGCGCACAAAGACAAAGTTAACTCTAGTATCAATAAATTAGATCAAGAATCTCAAAAGTTGTATTCAAGTGCACGTATCTTGGCAAAGCAGCTTCCTCAAGCGGGATATCGATGGCACATTATGAGAAAAGCATCTACATCGACACCACCAGGTGGTTCAACATGAGCTTAAAATCTTTGAAAAAAATAAAAACAAAAAAAAAAAAATCCAAAAATATGAAAAGTCAAAAAAAAAAAAATCAAAAAGGATTGAAAACGGTAAAGAAAAAAATCATCCTCTAGTGAAAACCACTATGGTGGCACTTTGGGCAGGTACCATGATGAAAACGACAAACAAAGCGTCATGTGTGGAATCGAGCATCGTGTGCACTAGTTTAGGTGGAAGCATCTCATCCCATCCATAATAAATCTAGCATTCCATCCATCTTATCCATAATAACTCCATTTATCCAATCCATTTTCATCCATCTACATCCATAGTCCAAGTTATCTTGATCTTGAAAAACTTTGGTGTACACTTTACACTTGCTTATGGTAAACATCTTAACATGATTTATTTTCATTGATCCTATCCTACCCAACATTATCTAAGCCATGCAGCACTATCTAAATGAAGCATTCCTCCATTCAAACACCTTATCTTATCACAAGATAATCCTTGGCATCCTTTGCGTGCTTACCATGTCCATCCATCCATACACCTATCAAGGTATCCATCTATGGCATTCCATACATTGCTAGACACTAGGGGTAGATATTTAAATCTTACTTTTGGAATTAATCTTGATCTATATCCTCCAACTTATGTGGTGATCCATACATTGGAAAATGTGAAATCAAATTGGTCAAAGCATTTGTGAGCCAAAAAATCAAAATCATTAGCCCATGACATATTTTGACAAGAGGATGTTCCTTAAATCAAGCTTTATCTTTCATCGAATATCAATCCAAACAATCAATATTAGTCGCATCTAATGTATGCTTCAACGTCACATCAAATCATTCAAAATAATTTTGTTCCAAAATCAAGCCTTCAAAATCTTGATCAATCAAATCCAATCAATCCATCATCATCTTGAGATATCCTTCCCATCCTTGTGTTGCTTAACACTATCCTTGCATTGTTGTGTATCCTCAACAATGTTATCATCATCAATCCATCATCATCTCGGGATATCCTTCGTCCTTGTATTGCTTAACACTATCCTTGCATTTTTTGTGTCTCAACAATGTTATCATCATCAATCCATCAATCGAATCCAATCAATCCCTCATCATCCTGGGATATCCATCCTAATCCTCATGTTGCTTAAACACTATCCTTGCATTGTTGTGTATCCTCAATAATGTTATCATCATAATCCATCAATCTGATCAATCAACCTTGGCTTGGTTTTCAACAAAATCCCAAAACAGAGCCTTGATATCATCACACATATCCAAATCATCAAAATCATGCAAAAATCCAAAAACATCCAAAATCATATCAAAATCCAAAACAGTCCAAAAGTCGAAAACGTCAAAAACATGGTTATTTTGAACTTCGCATCTTTGAGCTTAAACACAAAAACACAAAAACATTCAAAAACAAAAACATTTAAATAACCAAAATACAAAAAAACCTCATAACATTTCAAAAACATCCAAATATTTGAAAAAATCCATCCATCCCATCTCGCTTTCATCCACAATAAATATCCGCTCATGATAAATGATAGCCACACTCACCCTTTGGTAATACAAACATAAAACAACCACAACAATCAGCAAAAGCAAACTTCAAACACAAAATCAAAATCGAAACAAAAAAAATTTAAATGCAAAATCAAACTCTTGATCATTCACAAACATGTCAATCGACCTTCTATCAATAGCCTTTGAAACAACCTATCAACTTTCCACCATCCACTAACATGTCCTAGGATGCATCCTTCCTACAATGGGCATTATCTATTGGAAAATCACTTTGGATACTTATCCTAAACAAAACTCATCCCCTTGGCTTAGAGCTATGAAGAACATTAGCTTGTTTGTTTACTTGATCTTTTTCTTGTTGATTTATCTTATTGTGCTCATTCCAATGACCTCTCGATGATGTCTACTCAAAATGATTTAGAGAGAAAGGAATGGGGCAATGATCATTATCTTTATCTACTATGCTTGTTGGATATTCTTGTAATATAACCTTGGTGAATACTTACTTTTACTAGGTATGGGCGAAGGGTGTTTTGGACAACTTGTTGACTATTACATTGTTAGGTTTTAACTTTTGTGTTTTGGTCTAAGATGTTTGAAATATGCAGAAGTGCATCCTAGTATGAGGTTTAGTATGTTAGGTGTGAACAAGGATACTCCTATCTGATGAGTCGAGTCAAAGTACCACACTAGGTGCAATGCCATCACAGTTCTTTATACCTCGATGCATCGTGCCTAAATGTGTTATCAAACATAAGGTAAGTAAGCTCTTTTAAAATCCCAATTCCTGATAAGTAAAACATCATCCGCTCTCATCATCATCTCTAGTAAAGTCTCGCAAATCATAGACTTGTTGGATCCTCTTGTCTTCATCTCATTTCCTCTTTCTTTTCTCCACGCTAACATGGTACCATGATAGTCAACCAAGCATCACCAATGCATTCATCTTGCATCCACAAACTGTCAACATGTAGCATATCACTCATATCATTTCACATGCATTGCATTTCCATAATTACACCATAATATAGATTGGTTATTCTAAGCATCTTAAACCATCTCATTTGCATCATCATCATAACCATCCATACATCCATCTTGAACCTCTTTTCATGAGATCAACCCTCAAATCAAAATTTTAAAGCTCGATCTCTCAAGGGCAGTAATGCGATTATGCTTCTTTCATTTGGAATCGAAAAAATAAAATAAAAATGAATTTTGATCTTTCCGGAAAGGTTATTCTTTGAACCAACAATTACATTAGCTAAGCGGGGAAAAATGTAGACTAAATAAATTATCTTGGTTGATCTGTTTGTCCTAATTTACCTTACCAATTCTACCTAAATCATCTCTCTGCTAACCATTTAATCGAATAATCTTTATTTGATTAAATTCATCATATTTCATCTTTTAATTAGATAAATCCACTTTATTTGATTAAATCATTATCCTTTGTTAATTAAATAAATCATTTTATTTGATTAATCCTATCATTCTTCTTTTAATTAAATAAATCCTCTATTTTGATTGAAATGTAATCTTCGGTTGGGGCCTAATAGGTTGGCTAAATCTTTCTGTTGCGGGAGGTTGGTCGCGGTCTAGTTCCCCACCGAGTGATGCCGGGCGTGTAAGCATAGCATGGCCCGGTCGCGTTAAAAAGTTTACCGGGCGCCCTTTGCCCGATTTTATATGAAATTAGGTGCTACCCGATTCACTGCAGTCATAAAAATAAAAAAATAAAATCATAATCTTCCTTTAAATTAAATAAACTAACCTTTGTTTGGGATTTAAGTCACTTTATCATCCTTTTAATTAAATAAATCAAACTTTATTTCAATTAAATCTATCATTCATTATTCCTCTCATTTTGATTTGACAAATCCAAAATCCTAAGTCAAAATGTCAAATCAAACTAATCTCCATCTAAGTTAATTAAATCTTGATTAACTCTAACACTAATCCATCAAATCCTCTAGATCTTGCAACTTGCACAAGTAAATCAATTTAATTGATTTATTAATTCTTCTATTTTCATTCAAAAGGGCATTTCTTTGGAATATTCCCTCATTTTTAAATCTCCCTCCTAAAAGGACTTGTCCTCCAACATGGCATTTAAGCCTCTTACAAATCATTTTTCTTGAGCCAAGTGGCATTAACTCACCTTTCAACTCTTCCTCCACAAGCCATCTTTCAAATTTCAAATTTCCACCTAATTGTATTTATTTGCACATTGATCAAAATGTGCTCCACCTCTCTTCAATAACATGTTGACAAGTGGCACATTGTTATTGGTTTATCTTTAGTCCCACATTCTTCATGTTTCTCACTTCTCCATCCTTCATTCCTATAAATGGAGGACCCTTCTATTGATTTTGGATCCAAAAATTAAAGAAAAGTTACTATCTACAAATTTGAAGCAAAGTTCATCCATTTTCATCAAATTTATCATAGCATTTCATCACCATAGCTAGGTTATTGAGAATTTTATCAAGGATCAACCATTCACTCATCAAGCTTGTCTAGGAATTGGGAAAGGGATTCTTTCCACATCAAAGAAGCACCAATTCCCCCATGGGATGTTGGGTTTGAACATTTGAACATGATTTAAATAGCTTTCATTTTGTTTCTTTGCTTTATTTCTTGTTCATTGTGCTTTGAATGAATCTCATGGGAATGCTAGTTTAGATTTGTTTATTGACTAACATTGTGTTGTTTATCTATGTTTGAGCAAGTCTAGAGCTACCATTCACAGTTAGTCATCAAAACATTCAAACTTTTTTCCCCTTTCTCCTTTCATTTCATTTATTATTCAATCTCATCCTCAAATCATAGTTTATTTGACTTTAGAATGTGAAATATGTGAGTGATTTATTATGCTTTAGACTTTAAATCCTAAGAGAAAATAACAAGCTAATAATTGAAAGTAGACATAAACATTCATTTTTATTTTATACCTAGTTTATTAGAAAGTCATTAAAAAAACATTTTGAAAACAAAATGGCTTACAATTTTTTTATCTTGCAATACTTTGAAGCATTGTATTTGCATCATTGGGAAATTTTGACATGTCCATAAAAATGTATCAATATCTTAGGGGCTTGACTTGTTATTGAGACAAGCCAACATATCAACCTTTTACCTTAAGTAAATCCCCATTTCACTTATTAGCACAACCCAACATTTAGACATAGGATAGAAGACACATGCACACTGACATTCACAATCTATATTAATCACATACTAGGCTAAAAGTGAAGGATATAACTAAAAGTGGCATGATCTAGTCTAATGCCAAGCCATATGACATAGCTTAGTATGTATTAAAGTAGTCTTTGATAGAGGCTCATCATAGGCGCTTTCTCCGAATATATTATTAGATTATTTATCTCATATGTTAATTGTGATAGATTTGTGAATCAACATCAAAATTTCAACATCAACTCATCATTTCAAAAGACCCGCTCTCTTATCATTTACTAATTTATGTCCAAACTCATTATGTTGAGAGATATAACTATAATAGCAACAAGGAGAGTGTAATGGAGTGAGTGGATGATGAAACCCATTAATATAAATTTGATGGCCATTTACATATTGAAAAAATTTAATACTACCAATTGTGGGTGGTGATAGTGTTATCTTTTACAAAAATAATCTAACATATGTTGTTAGTGGCTCATAGATATCATAAATACATCTAAACCTAAAAGATACCGTGTGATATCAATCTTGATGCACCTATTTAACCTATGTTATATCTAATATAGATGCCTCAACATTGATATCTCTTGGCATCTTTTAGATAGATGTATTTAAGATGTCTATTCTAGTTTAATATTTAATCTATTTATATTCATTGCTTGATTATTTAGATTAGATTTATATAATTTAAATATAATAAAAAAGTGGAAATATATTATTTTTTCTCATATTTAGGTAGCATTCATTTATTGCCAAATTTTGCACCATATCTCATAGATTAAACAACAAACATTTTAATTTTCACACTTAAAAATGTTAGGACAACAAGTTATCCGATTTTGTTCAGGAGTATTTATGCTTTAAGTAAAATACTAAAATTCAATTGGAAATAAAATTAAGGTTTTTAGAGCATTCATAGTACTTAAACTCCAATATTTAGACTGAACAAACATCACATAACTTACATATTAATAGAAGACTAAAAGTATAATCTTGCTCTTGTTTACCAAACTATCATTATTTTCTTACTTGTGAACTTCCCTTGTTTAGTGGAAACATGAAAACTAAACCATTGTTGCATTAGAAAAAATTCAAATAGGGAATGTTGGAAGGTATAAAACCAGCATACACAGCTTTTAAACCAAATTGTAGAGAGCATTTGAATTAGACAAGGAAGACAAGACAAGGGATGCCCTATAAGGGCCACATCTCTATAGGAAACTAGGCGATGATATATGTAAGTAATGTTGAACAATTGAAATACTAAGAGGGGGGTGAATCAAATTGTATTAAACCATTTAAACATTAGCCATCCAATTACCAAAGCATGTTCAATTGTAATAAGGAAATAAAGCATGAAACATCTACACGATCACATAACACATGAACACCAAGAATTTTACGTGGAAAAACCACAGTGAGGGTTAGATCACAATATATTATAACCGGTTATAGTATATTACAAAAGTTCTCATTGTAGGTGGACTCACTATTCATAGAGAAAATGATAGAATAAAAAGGGGTCGCTCACAGCCTATTTTGAACCGTTACAAATTGCATCTACAATATGCAAGATTATAGCTCCAATGAAGCACATTATCAATCTTTGCACTAGTCTAGATCAATGCTCTACTCTTCTCTACATTCACAAACTTTATAACTCAATTCACACAATTCTAATCGAATTCGCATCAACTTCATGTAGGTCGCACCCAATACTTGTCATCACACCCAAAACACAGAAATCAATTCTTCATATGTACCTGCATTAAGTGTAACATCAATTAGGTCGGCCTAATTGGATGTAACACACAAAATTCAACTTGTTGGCCCCAAAAAATTTCAACCAAACTTCACGCCACAATTCAAAATTCAAAACTCCATGAGATAGATTGGGATGGACCTAAAATAGACCCCATATAAAAGTGCAACATATATCAACTTTTTGCATACTCATCAAATGTGTTAGGTTGGCACATCATCGGACCTAAACGAAAACCCTTCAACTATTCATCCAATTCACAACACATGGACCTAAAAACATGATACCATCTAGAATTCATGCACAACTGACATCTAGAAGCTTATCTTCAACACCACAACATCAAAAACTCATTTGCAAAGGAGTGTAGAATCTCCCACACCAACACACTATACATGAAATGATTGTGAAATGCCAGATCAGACTGTCATTCAAATCTCTCATAATACTTCACCAAACAAGATGAAATATTAGATTTAGATTCTTCTAACAATCACAAAAATTAGGTTATAAGGGCAAAGAAAAATCTTTATTTGTGGAGTGGTGCGGACCCAAAAACTGATACACTATAACCTTGAACAGGCAGTTCTGACACTTAATCGAGTTTTCATACCACTAAACTTTCTAGACCAAATCTCGTTCAATAAATGAATTCTTCAACACCTTAGAAACATGTTAGGAACAATGTTGACATCAATGACACCACTATATTACATTTCTATGTGTATTCTCCATGCTCATGTTGCCAACTAGCATTATCAATGACAATCTCCTCAAACTTCCAACAATCTCCCCCTTTGTCATTGATGGAAACATGCCAAAAACTCCAAAAATGCTCTCCAATATTCCCCCCCTTTGACATCAAGGGAAAATGGTGCCTATATACATTATTTTGATCCATTACTAGAACTCCCCCTAAATGATCTAACCATATGTAAATATTTGTGAAAATAATTGACTCCCCCAAGTCATGTACCAAAGCAAAAAGATATTGAAATACAACTCTAGATATGTGTGCATATGTACAAAGAATATAAGAAGAAAAATGCATAAAAACATGAAAGATTAGTCAACCAGAGGTGGTTGATTCTTGAAACCTCTTCACTTGATCTTCTTATGATGGCCTACCATATTCACATTCTCGTTTGGCCTCTACAAGCAACCTGATTTGAGTTTCAAAATCCAACAATATAGTTCTTCTCCTTAAATTTGGTGAAGCAGGTACTAGATTCATCCCTTTTGCCTTGTCTAAATTGAAGTTCAACCAAGAAGGAAACAATAGTAATTTTGCCTTGACTAAGATCACTTACATCTTCAAACTATAGTATGATATGTTCTTTTTGTGAAGTTGGAAAATTTTCTCATGAAGATCTTCAATTTTACTTCTTGTAACACCAGTGAGGTAAAGAGTTGGGTCATATGTATTAGATGCGACATTAATCTATGACTCAATAGAGTCCATCTCTTTCGTTATGTTCTGTGTGGTTCCAGGTCACTTCATGCCATATTGCAATAATGCCTTAGCCTCTTCTACATTGCTTTCAATATCTTTCAATAAATCAAAAAAATTCTTATGTGCAACAACACATTTCTTTGTCATCTCCATCATTTTCTTATCACTCAATCTCTTTCCACTTCCTTCTCTGCTTCTTCCTTAAGTTTGGATGCATAAGATTTGAATGAATCAATTAAAAGCTTAAAATTTTCAATACTAGAGAGTGTGGTATGCACATGTGATCTAGGTATGATCTCTTGGAACACTTTGATTGGCTCAAACATTAGTTCTTTGCTCTTTTGATGGGTTGCAATCAACTCCTTTTTTGTGGATGTATGAAATAAGTCTCCTAGCTGTAGCTGTGAATATGAGAGATCTTGTTCAAATCAACATTACCTTGGCTTATTGGCAGTTGCAACAACTGAGAGGACACAATAGGTTGGAAACTAGGTTGAACACTTAATAAATTTCTCAAAGAATCTCCGGAGGAGCTGGAAGATTCACCAAGAGACTTTGTAGTCTCCATAGCCTTATCCTATTCTTCTGTAGTCTTTTCAGAGTCAATTGTTTCATCCTTTTCAACATCTCTGGATGCATCCTTGTCTTTGTTTTCTTCTTCTTCTTTATTCTCTTCTTCCTTCTCTTCATGCTCTTCTTCTTCTTCCTCACAACGCTCTTCATCTTTCTCATCAACAACCTTTTCTTCATCATCAAGTTTTTCTTCTACATGCTCTACATTAACATTTTCATCATCAACCCAATTAGAGTTCACTTCTGTAGTATTATTTGTGTTTACATGAGGGACTTCAACATTCTGTATTAGAGGAGTTTCTTTTGCAATGTATTCCTCTTCATTTTCTTTTGTCATATCCTCCACGTTCGGAATGGTGTTGTTTTTTGCAACTTCTTCATCCATAGCCTACTCATGTTGAGCATCATTAGTGTGTACTTCTGCATTGGTTTCATCATTCACTTCTTTTGTAGTCAATGGAAGCAATCCTAGCTTTTGAACAATCTCCTTAGCTTTATCATTGCACTCTTTTCGGATCTTTTCAAGGTCATTTTTGTCCTTACCCATAAGTGTGGTAACTCTGTTTTGTTCTCAACTCCTTGCTATATATGGTGGCCAGTGTAGCTCTATTTGCTGTGGTCGATGGAGCACCAACTCTATTCAAGGTTTCATCTCTTAGCTTTTCATGTTCCATTATAGCTTCTTCCCTTCTTTTCAACAGGATGTCCCATACATCATCAGGAATATCCTTCCTGATATTCTTCATGTCAACTTCAAATACAATGATATATTCGACTATGGCATTAATGATGGTAGCCTTGTCTACCTCATGTGCTTCCTTGTACAACTCTGCAGTTTCCTTCAACATATCATTTTGCACTATGCTGCTAAATAGTGCCTCTAACTTCATTGGGGAATGAGGTATTTCCTATTGTTTATGCTTCTTAGCCTTCACCAGAGACTTCTTTTGACTTGTCTCTTTCTCCTTCTTCTCCGAAGAATCTCTCTTGGCTTCCTTCTCCTTTTCTCTCATTTGAATCTTGAATGCCTCTTTCTCTTTCTCAAAATTTTCCTCACTCTCTATATCTATTATGTCAATTCTTCTTCTTTTTATGCTAGCTTCACCTTGTGAAGCCTCTTTCCTTCCTCTCCGGACCAACTGTGGTCTTTCTTCTTCTAGTTGCTCTTCTTCATCAACAACATTAATGCCTATACTCTTCTCCCTTGTAGCCTTTTGCTTGACTCTTCTTCTTGTAGGGGCAATAGGGGGTGCCATGGTGGTGGTCTTCTTCTTCATTTTCCTAGTGGTATGCACTATCAGAGGGGATTTATCCCTTACCAAAGGATTAGTAGTAGGTTTTCTTTTTCTCTCCAACAGATGCTAAAGCCCCATAGGACTTTTGTGCAAAGGGAGGAGTGGTAGATATTCTTCTTGCTCATCTGGTACTCCTTGATGCTTCAAATGTACTCTTGTCTGCTCTAGCTCTTGCTCTTGCATACTCCACCTTTTCTTTTGACAGACCCAACTCTTGTGCATATACATCCACCATCTTGTCAACATTTTTCCTCATCACAGGTTCCTTCTGCTTCAAATGTTCTTCCATGGATTTTTCTTCATATGTTCCAAACCTTGGTTTGTTTGCATCCTTTGGACTCTTCAATAGAACATCTGTACAACCAATAAGTTATGCCTTTGTTACCTCGTAGCCTAACTCAAGAACCCAAACAATCCTTGGTTCCACTACCTCCATAATACAGTAATCTATAGATACAAAAAATGTGATCTCATCTTTGTATTTCTCAACAATATTCCTTGGAATCCTTTACCTCTCATGCATTATTTTATGGAAAACAACAAAGAAAGACTCCTCATGTAGTCTGCAATCTCTAATGTAATAGGTCTTTCACTTGACCAATTTACCTTTCCAAACACTGAAATATCCTTCAGAAAGTAGAAAAGTAGACACATGACCAAAGTGCCATACTTGAATACATACCTCTCTCTTTTTAGCTTCAGATTCTCCATTAGTTGTTTCCTAAGCAACTCACAGAGGTCAAAATCAACACCATTCACTACCATCTCATGTACCACATTAATTGCGGTGGCATAAACAAAGTTATCCTTGTTTGGAAGTAAACTTTGTATCCAATAACCATTGCGACGTATTTGATAGCATGGTTTTTGATGAGATTCATTGTCAAGGCCCTTTGGTCATATGTAGCTCTAGTCTTCTCCATTACTACTTCATTCTTGATGGATTTTAACACAAGAACCAATTTGGAGGAGCATAGACTAGTGAATTCTTTTATTACATCCTTTGTTATCATGTGGGGCATCTTAGTCCAAAAAAAATGATCATGGACACGACTCAAGTCCATTCTAATCCATTATTCATCATAATAGAAAGGTGGGAACCATTACCATACATCCAATTTTTTCTCAGCTAGGTTTTTGTATTCCGGCTTCAAGTTGAAGTTATCATCTGTTAATTCATTCACCCATACATCTCCTAATTTGGAGAGAGAACTCTTCCATCTTAGCATGAATATAATCCCTAACGTCCTTAGTTGGTAAAACCCCATATGGTGTATGCGAGAGTGCACCTAATGGGTCATTTTCTATGGCTCTAGCAGGATATCTCTTGAAATTAGGTTGACATTTCTCTAAAACTTCTACAACCTTTGGTGTATCCATTGCAAAATGTATTCAAATTGCTTTTGAACAAGTATTTTAGAAAACTATGGCAGACAAGATTTGCTAAATACCTTTTTACTTCGCTTCACAAAATTAGGGTTTCAATGCACCAAACTTTGAATTGCCTTTTGCACTCCAAATTCGCTTCTCGCTACTTTGCTTCTCTTCGAATGTTTTGTGAAATGAATTTTCCTTGGAAAATTTTCTTTTAACCTTTTCAGCTACCAAAATTCTGCAATAAATGCTTCAAGTGGTAAAGCTGGCAACATATTTTTTGTATACATAGACAACTTCTCAAGCTTCGTAATTCTTCTTATTGACATATTTTCTTCCACAATTTTCACCATTAGATCTAGCATGTTGTTCTTATTCATATATCTTCATGCTATAGCTTCAACACCTCTTTTCTAGCGGGGGACAAAAGATATTCATTAATGCTCCCCCTAAGCCATAACTCTTGACTTAGTTTCCAGAGGAAACATCTGCATCAGAGGATGGTACAAATTCTTCCTTGTTTTCTGTCTCTTCTTTCTCCAAATATTTTCCATTTCCTTCTTTACTTCAACTAGATCAACCTTTTTGACTGGTTCATTCCTCTTTACCAGATTATCCTTCTTTGTGTTTCTGCTTCTGCAAAACTTAGCAACATGTCTAGGTGTATTGCAATTGTGACATACAATATTCTTTATAACAATATTCCTTTGATTCATTCTAGATCTACATTGATTAGCCTTGTGTCCAAATCCATAGCATGTATAACAATAACTATTGAAAGGTTGAATCATTCTATCATTGTTATATATATTCATCATTTAACTTCTGCACTCATTTGTTTTATGACCAAATTTATTGCATGTAAAACATTGACTAGTAAATGATGGAACATTCTGATTCACTTTGCTTCTACATTCCATTGCTCTATGTTCAAATTTATTGCAAGAATAACAAAAACCATTGAAAGATGGGTACCTTTGAGCATTATTTCTTTGATTTTAGATCTTGACATCGTTCTTCTTGTCTTCGGTCTTCTCTGGTTCATTAATTTTCTTTTCTGCATTAGGTGTCTAATCTGCTTTTGAACTTTCACCTTTTTCAAATCCTAAACCATCTTTGTTTTTGGATGCTTTCTGACCTGCAATCAACTCATCAAGCATTATAGAACTTGTCTTGAATTTATCTTCATGACTTCTTGCTTTCTCCATATCTGATCTCAGATTTACCACTTCTTATTCAAGCCTCATGCATTCATTAGATTTTCTTTTCACCATTGCATTTAGACATTCCTCAACACTTTTCTTTTCTTCAACTTGCACTTTCAAACAGGTGATGGATTCATTTGCTTGTTTCAACTACTCACTAACTTCCTTATGCCTTTCTATGAATTTCTTGATTTTCTCTCTCAATTTTTTGATGCATTCATTTTCTTCTTTAACATTCTCCTTTAGATCTCTGTTTTCACCTTCAACTTTGTCAAGAACTTCAAGAGCAAATTTGAGTTCTCCATCTTTGTCAAGCATGCAATCTTCTTCTATGTATCCAATAACAAAAATCTCTTCTGGAGGAATAGGGAACTTCCTATTAGCCATGTGTTCAATCTCCAAGATCTTCCCAATGCGGTTAAGCTCCTTCCACGGATCCAATCTTTGATACTAATTGTTGAACACTAGAAAGATTGAGAGGAGGGGGGTGAATCAATATTATATTAAACCATTCAAACATTAGCCATCCAGTTACCAAAGCATATTCAATTGTAGTAAGGAAAGAAAGCATGAAAACATCCACAACATCACATAACACATGAACACCATGATTTTTACATGGAAAACCAAAAATGGGAAAAACTAGGGTGAGGGTTAGCTCACAATATATTATAACCGGTTATAGTATATTACATAAATGCTCACTGCAGGTGGACTCATCGTCCACAAAGAAAAAGATAGAAGAGAGAGGCTGACTCAAACCTATTACGGGAGCCTATTCTGAATTACCGGTATGCGTCGTTGAAGAGTGCAATATCCAGTAGATGGATGATAATCTTTCTGCTTCGCTCGGAAATTTCTTTTTACGTTAGTTCATCACTCAAATATATTTTACTTCGCGTAAATGCAACTTCGAGCGCCAGAATCGATAAGCTAATGCGTTGTAATGGGGTTGGGCTGATTCGGTTCGGCGAACAAATTCTGCAGCTTTGTGAACCGAATCAGCGTAAAATGCAACGCGAAGCTCGATTTCCCAATATAAGATGGTTGGGACTGAAATAGATCCCATATGCGGCACAGTAATGCCCGTCAGTGTTCGGGTGGAAATGGCGGGACTACAAAACTAAAGAAACTTGCCTCACGCTGTTCATCCGTTACCAAATACCGAACTGGCGGTATGCGGAATTTCCATTGCTCAATGGCATCACCGGTATGTTCAGAAAGCATGCGATATCGGGACTCATCGCGGGTGCGAATCACCACTAACACCATCGCCAGGCGGTAGCACGAGCGGGCAATGGCATTCATATGCTCCGAAACCATTCCTTCGCTGGGATGATATTTGGTTTGGAATTTATTCCGCAACCGCAAAATTTGGGTTGGAAGTACGCGGAAAATATGAGTAGCATAAGGTGATTGGATACGGTAATACTGGAGGAGCAACGGTTGCAGATTTTTAATACCTCATAAGCTCGCGCAAATGTCTTCCAAAACATCTCAAAACATGTTAAGATTGTGTGAGGGGGAAAATCATAGATGCAAACAAGATAAATGTGCTTGAAATTAGAATCTAAGCTAAGATCAAGAACACTAATCTAGATTTAATCCTACATTTACATAATGAACAATTAAGATTACTAAATTCAAGAACATGTGAATGCAATACATAAAAAAATGAATTCATTTTTTTTGTTTGTTACCCATCTCGTATCATTGCGAAGCCTCCATAGTTCGTGTGCAAAAAGCTTGATGCGTGAATGGTTGGTTGATCAAAGAAGTGTTGAAGCTCTAATGGTGGTTGTGAATGTCGACAATACTTCGTTGTGCAAATGATGTTGGCTCTTCGATTCTTTTTTGTGAGGAAAGAGGTTTGTTATATAGAAAATGAGATTCGAAATGGACGATCAAGATTAAACAATGTTGAATCAAGATCGACTATCGAAAGGTATTGAGAGGATTTTAGACATGAATAGATTGTGCAAAGTAGATTGCACAATTTGTGTGATTGAGTAATAGATTGAATAATTAGTGTGATTGAGAAATAGATTGGTTAGTCAGGGATTAGATTGCTCTGCCAAGCAATCGTAATTTGCTCAATCAAAAATAGATTGATCTGTCAGGATTAGATTGAGAAATCAAGGGATCGTAATTTACTCAATTAGGAAAGTGGTTGGAAAAAGATTAATTAATTAATTAATTCATTTTGGAGTTGAATGTGCAAATCAAGTTTGACTTTTGCAAACAAAGTTGCATTAGTTTGACTTAATTTTTGATGAATGATTTGAATAGTTTGATTTAATTTATTCAAAATTTGGAGGGAAAGTGTCGTAATTAAATTATTATTATTTAATAATTCAATTAACTTAGGGGAATAAGGTGCTTTAGTGACGTAATTAAATATTTGGTGTTATTTAACTAATCAGGACGAAATAAAGTTAGATTAAGACTTCATTAAATAAATGTAATTTATTTAATTGGCCAAAATGATGAAACATGAATTAATTAAACAATGTTGTATTATTCAATTAATAGTGGAAATAGGGTTTCTAGGACTTTATTAAATAAATTAAATTTACTTAATTTGTCAGAAATGATGAAAAAGTGAATTAATTAAATAATGTTGTATTATTCAATTTAATAGAGGAAATTAGGGTTTTGGATGCTGTTTGATGTTGTTCGATGCTGTTTGATACTGTTCGATGTTGTTTGATGTTGTTTGATGCTGTTTACGGTGTGTGATAGGTGTTAGGTCAATTTTACATGTCTATAAAGATTAATCAAATAGTCCACAATAATGTTGACATCAATGAAAACACTGTGTATTACATTGCTATGTACATTCTCCATGCTCATGTTGCCAAGTAGCATCATCAATGCCAATCTCTTCAAACTTCCAACAGTTAGTTCAACTATAATGTGACTTGAATCACCACTTTTTTATAAAATTTTATTATAGTCTTATTTAAATCACCAAATAATTTATTTTATTAAAAAATTTAACTCAAAAATTTGCCACAATATTGGATACATGATTAGATTAGATTCACCAAAATTTTATAAATTATAGTAGAAATCTATATCAGTTCGCCAATAGTATATCATGATTATTATTTGCTTTAGGACCATATTTCTAATCTTTAGTTTCCACCATTGATTTATAATATAATCTAATGGCCCTTGTTGTATTCAACAAGGTAAAATATACCCAAAATCTGTAATGCTCATGGGGCCCACAATACAGATCGTGGGCACATTTTACCTTGTAGAATACAATGAGGGCCATTATATTATATTTTAAGACAATGGTGGCAAGTAAATATTATAGTCTTGGGCCCCTACTTTTTCATGAGAATTATTTTTAGATTGGATGGATTCACTATCATAATTAATGCATTTTCTTATGATTTTTTAAGATTCGCCAAAAATTTCTACAAAATTTTAGTGATGTAAAAAAATCGCCAATAAAGTTAATATTTTTTCAAAAAAGGAAAGATTTGCCAATAAAATTAATATTTTTTTCTAAAAAAATGAAATATTCACCTATATCTTTTTTTGAGGGGGGTTTCTTAAAGTTATCATTGCACCCTAGCTTATGCCCTACATTATTTTGAAGTTGGAGACATTGTTTGGGAACTTTATTCATGAACTTAAATCTCCTTTGGTCAAGGCCCTAGGTGAAATTGATTCAATGATGATAAACAAATGTCAAAGATGGTAGGAAAGCATTCAATATACATAAAATGAGGGTGGTTGATGATGTAATGTTGATGTTCTAATTGTGTGCTATATTGGTATATTGAAAATACTCTTCAATATGCATATAGGGAATGTTCTAATGATAAATAATGTAGGGAATAACCTTGATTACAATGGTATTGCACATAAATTCATATAAATATGCATTATGCTGACTCACAAAGATTAGCAAGAAAAGGACTAGTTGCTCTTGAATACAATAATGTAGCACACAAATTTATATAAACATGTATTGTGTTGAATCACAATGATTAGCAAAAAAAGGACAACTTTAGGAGTAAGAGATTTAGTCTAATTTGGGTAAATTAGGCTAATGGGATATATGGGTATTATGATTTTGGGCCCACTTCAAGTAGGTTGTCCATGTAATATCACATCTACAAGGGACACATTCTAATATTAAATTCAACTCACAAATAACATCCTAGCCCATATGCATTATTGCTCATCCACAAGAACCAATCATAATCCCTAGATGCCCCATTAGCTACACTAGATAGAGGTGGCTTTCTTGAATATCAAAATGTTCAATATAGTTTATCATTACATGATATTACATGAGGGTAGACAATAAATCAATTAAAGCAATTAACAAAAGATACTTTGCTACATAAGAAAAGTAAAGAAAAATGGCAAGAAATATCAAGGTAGAAGATTAAACCATAAGGACAAACCCTAGAGGCTATAAAATCAATTAGGTTCAAAAAAATGTACAAAAATAAGTCAAATTTTCTTTAAAAAATGAAGTCTAATGATTGTAATAGATGATACAATCCATCAACCTAATTAAGATTTGTGAAAGACTATTTGAGAATTTAGAAACTTGGTAATTAAGAGAATTGAAAGAACTAAGTTGATTATGATGGTTGGTATATAATTGTCCATTTTTTTGAAGGGGAGATGAGATAATAAGAGGGAATGAAACTTAATATTGACAATCTAACATTTACCATGGTAACCATTAGACCTAAAGTTAACTTTCATAATTATATTTTATTTTTGAAATAAGTGGGTGCCTAAGGTGATAGGATAAGTTAGGCAAGCTTGGGCTTTGTTGTCCATGTCATATTCCTTTATGAACCAAAATTAGGAAAATGAGTTAAATATTGTTCCATACATTCTCCCATGGCATAATACAGATTTCTACAAATTAATTATAGGAATTCTTTTATATCAGGATGAAAATAAATACCAACAAGATTAGTATATTCCTATTGCAAATTGGTTGAAAGTAATGCTATTGATAAATCTATACTTAATACATTTTAATAGGTTCATCTTACTCCATTTCGACGACATCATTCCAAACAATTGTGTAATATGAATATCCATGGATAATGGATTTCTGACATAACATATGATCAGTGCTTCTTCCAGACCAAATTGTTGGATAAATTCTAATCTTGCATCAAGATCTAGGATTCCTCTTTCATGATTTTCTACAATCAATCTTCTCATATCTATTAGCCATTTATTCAAGAAATAAGATTCCAACAATAATTCAATTATCTAGATTGGGAGGAAAGGGAGAGAAATATCATAATCCTCTAAATTGTACATATATGTGCCATATGAGTGAATCCAATTTGGATCCTTAAATTTTTTTTATCTCTCCATTGTAAATGGTTGTTGCTAATGGATTATTTTCCCCTTTAATCCATTCTATCTCAAAGTCATAACCCAAAAACTATTCAAATAAATTAAAATCCTATGCTAACATAAACAAGGCATTAATATTTTGGAAACAATTAGTTAAAACTAATCAACATGGGGGTTTTTAGTGGAAACACTAATGGCTATTGTTGGGATAGGTGTTGTAAACCTTGCATAACTAATAAATAAATTTGGTGGTTAAATGTGGTCATCTTGTGATGGGTTTCATACTTAGGATAAGATGATTTAGACTAATTTTAGAATTATTTTTATGGAATATTAAATGGAATTTATAAATTATGTTAGGGTTACAACAAGACAAAATAAAATAATTCCAAGATGGAGTTTGAATTATAACTTGGGTGTCATTCTCTAGGTGGACCAAATGAGCCATGGGAGGTGAAAATGTACTATTTATGGATGAATGGTCACATAAGGAGGACCTTAAGTAATGAGGAAAAATGAGTTTGGGCTTATGATTTTGGAGACCATTTGTTGTTTCTTGTATCACTCATCTCTATAAATAAGAGGTTATATTAGTGTCTTGATAGATTTGATTTTGGAGTAAGGAGGTGTTGCTATAATACTACTCAAATTTTACTATATTTGGATCATAAAGTAAAAAACACTTAAATTAAATTTCTCATTTATTGTATTACATTTCATCAATAATATAGTAGATAGTACTAATTTGATGCTGGGTATTTTCTTGAAAGATATTTTCTAGGGTAGGCAAGGTGTTATTTAAAATCTATGTGTGATTAATTTTATCTCTTTTTTATTAGTTTACATTGATATTTAATATTCGTGGTCATTATAGTTGTGTAATGTAAATTTGATTAAAATAAAAATTAACACTGAAATCATATTAAATCCACATATTTTTCTCAAAAAATGGTATGAGAGTTTGGTTGCGATTGATTCTTGAGAAAGGACACTTGTCCTCACAAATTTGTGGAACCAATGAGAATATTTTATTATTTGTGTTCATCATGAAGATTAAATCTATAATAGAGGTTAATTTTTTAAATGCTCAATATTGAGTCATGAAAAATCAATATGAAGAATCTCTTGGTTGATAAAGAATAATGGATGTTGGTTTTACGATAAAATACCTTTCGTTTGATTAATGAAGAATGAGAAAAAATCATATGAAAGAAAGGATCACCATTAGATTGGGTCCTAATGAATTGGTGTTATCAAGTGTCTCTAATGAGGATACATCGCATAATTTTTAGATGAAATTAGGGAGTTTATGTCAAACATAGTCTCTTGTAGTAAATAAAATTTCCTTGAGGAAGAATTGTATTCCTTGAGATTGGGTAATGAAGGCTTAGCTATCAAAAAATTGAAATATATTAAACATCATTGTACATCAATTGATATTAGTATATATGAATTTAGATTAAGAGGATAAATGAAGAACATTGTTTTGCTCTCTTCCAAATTAATGGGATAACCTTGCCATGTCAATTAGTAGTACTTTTGCAAAGTTAAATCTTGAGGATTTGCTGGCTTCCCTTTTGTCAAAATAGATGAAGTTAAAATCAATGGATTATTTTTCAAAGGAAGTTCTCTTGGTGAAAGGGAGATATAAAAGAAATATTAATAACCAATGAGTCAATGGGAGATATAAATTAAAAGACAAGTCTCCTAATAAGTTAAATCTAAAATTTAGAACTATGACAAAAAAATTCATTTCAAGAAGCAATGTAGACTTAGAAGCATGTTAAGGATGAATACACTTCTTCAATTGATTGAAAATGATCCAATGAAGTAATTGATTCTATTATATCCTCTAATGTATATGAATATAATGATGCTTAATTAATTGATTCAAGATAATCTTATCACATGACTCATTGAGATTAATTTATAAAATATGAAAAATATGATGAAGGTGAAGTGTATCTTGGTTATAATAGTTCCCAAAATATAATAGATTATTATAAATTTAATTTACCACTAAGCATATTAA
>VDFB02032334.1:0-17645 GCA_007258455.2 Sequoia sempervirens | reverse complement strand
GACACCAAATTTGTGGGGTACTTTTGGAGGACCTTGTGGAAGAAGCTGAAGACAGAGTTGAAGTTCAGTTCTACCCACCATCCACAAACAGATGGGCAGACAGAGGTTGTTAACAGGAGTCTAGGTAACCTACTAAGATGTTTGGTAGGAGATAAACCCAAGGGATGGGACTTGATCTTACCCCAGGCAGAATTCTCTTACAATAATTTTGTCAATAGGAACACTAGTAGATCACCATTCCAGATTGTGTATGGGGGTAGCCCCAGAACAGCTCCAAAATTGAGGAAGATGGACCAAGAGAAGAAACTAAGTGCTAAATCCGAATATTTTGTAGAACACATCAACGATATACATGAGAAGGTAAGAGAACACATTAACAAGATGAATATGCAGTATAAAGCTAAGGTAGATCAAAAGAGGAGGTATAAGGAGTTTCATATTGGCGATGACGTAATGGTCCACTTGAGGAAAGAAAAGTTTCCCGTGGGAACCTATAATAAATTGAAGATGAAGAAATTTGGTCCCTGTAAGATTTTGAAGAAGCATGATTCAGGGAATGCATATGAGGTAGAGTTGTTTGATGGAATCAACATTTCCCTTGTGTTCAACATTTCAGATTTGACAGAGTATCATGAAGGTGGAATGGAGGAAGCACCAGTAGTAGGGTAGTATGACATTCTAGCACCTACTTTAGAAAAGGAGGAGATTGAAGCAATCTTGGATAGTCGTGTGGGAAGGAGTACTAGAAACAGGCAATATGAAGAATATCTGGTGAAATGGAGAGGAAGACCTATGGAAGATTCATCCTGGCTATCTAAGGCAGTGGTTGACTAGTTAGGTTTTCCTCAACCATCTGAGACGTGACAGGGTCACTTCTCAAATTACCCTGGGTGTTTGATGCAGGAGCATCCAGTGGTGTAAGGGCAATCTTGCATCGCCCAAAAATAGTCAAATTTCAAGTTTCTCAGTTTTTAGATGTTTTTACATTTTTGGATACCCTTTTCATCATAATGAAAATCACAATTTATGGTTTTTATTTTCTATTCCTGGGTTGAAAGATATTGCAGTTTTAGTTTCCCAGATTTACACCTAAAAATTCTGAGTTGGATTTCAGGAACTTAGAGCTTCCGAAATGGCCCTAAAACTTGTCAAAATTAGCATAGAAAATTTCAAGCATGTTCTTGACTTCAGACCTTTTCCAACGGGTTCAAAACGGGTTTACATAATCGTAGAGCCCTTGGACTAAAAGTTATGGCCCTATACTTTCTTAGAAGATAGCAATTGCAAATGTTCTTTGAAATTTGAACTCGTTGTAATTTCACGCCTAAACCGCTTAAACTCAAATTTATCGTTGTTTGGCCCAAACTAAAGAGGAGCTCTACGGCAAGGCGGTGTTTCTAATATTTTGGCAACTTTAGACAAGTTCGCATATTGCGAAGGGTTATTCTAGCTTCGTTACTTTGCAGGTTGTAGAACTTGGGGATTTGAGATCCTCTGCATGTAAGAAGCTCCATTTTCTGAATAATAAAATTATTCTCTTGTTTGTGGGTTATTTTCTGTGTCTCGGGCTACGCCCTCATTAATTGATGAGAAAAACAAAAATGAGATCACATTTATTGTATCTATAGATTAGTCTATTATGGAGGCATTGGAACCAAGGAATGTTTGGGTTCCTGAGTTAAGCTTCAAGGTAATAGAGGCAAAACTTATTGCCTGTGCAAATGTTCTATTGAAGAGTCCAAATGATGCAAACAAACCAAGGTTTGGAACATATGAGGAAAAATCTTTGGAAGAACATATGAAGCAGAATGAACTTGTGAGGGAAAATGTTGACAAGATGGTAGATGTATATGCACAAGAGTTGGGTCTCTCAAAAGAAAAGGTGGAGTATGCAAGAGCAAGAGCTAGAGAAAACAAGAGTGCAACTGAAGCATTAGGGAGTAGTAGAAGATCAAGAAGAATATCTACCACATCTCCCTCTATACAAAAGTCCTCCAGGGATTTACCATTTGTTGGTGAGAAAATAAAACCTATTGCTAGTCCTTTGGTAAGTGCCCTCCAGTAGTGCATGCCACTAGGGTAGAGAAGAAAAATGCCATGACCACAACACCCCTTGCCGCCCCTACAAGAAGAAGAGTCAAGAAAAAGGCTGCAAGGAAGAAGAGTATAGACATTGATATTGCTGACGAAGAAGAGGAACTGGAAGAAGAAGGACCATAGTAGGTTCAAAGAGGAAGGAAAGAGGCTTCATAAGGTGAAGCTAGCACAAAAAGAAGAGTTGACATAGTAGATATAGAGACTGAAGAAGAAATAGAGAAAGAGAGAGAGGCATTCAAGATTTAGATGAGAGAAAAGGAGAAGAAGGAGAAAGAGACACACCAAAAGAAGAAGTCTTTAGTGAAGATCGAGAAGTAGAAACAATAGGAAAGACCTCATTCCTTAATGGAGTTCAAGGCATTGTTTAACATTATTGTGCAAAATTATATGTTGAAGGAAACTATAGAGTTGTACAAGGAAGCACATGAGGTAGACAAGGTTACCATCATTGAAGCCTTAGTCAGGTATATCATTGTACTTGAAGTTGACATGAAGAATATTAGGAAGGATATTCCTAATGATGCATGGGACATCCTATTGAAAAAGAAGGGAAGAAGCTATAATGGAACATGAAAAGCTAAAAGATGAAGCCTTGAATAGAGTTGGTGCTCCATTGATCAAAGAAGATAGAGCCACATTAGCCACCATATACAACAAGGAGTTGAGAACAAAACAGATAGTTACACTCTTATGGATAAGGACAAAGATGACCTTGAAAGGATCTAGAAAGAGTGCAATAACAAAGCCGAGGAGATTGTTCAAAAAATAGGATTGATTTTGGTGATTGAAGAAGTGAATGATGAACCCAATGCAGAAGAAGTACACATTGATGATGCTCAACATGAGTAAGATACAAAAGATGATGATGCAATAGATAACACCCCTTTGAAAGTGGAAGATATGACAAAAGAAAATGAAGAGGAAGACATTGCAAAGGAAACTCCTTTGGTACAAAATGTTGAAGTCCTTCCTCCAGTAAACACATATAATACTGCAAAGGAAGAGAACTCTAATAGGGTTGATGATAAAAATGTTGATGTAGAGCATGAAGAAGAAAAAGTTCATGATGGAGGAAAAGTTGTTGACAAGGAAGGTGAAGAGCATGGTGAGGGTGAAGAAGAGCATGGAGAGAAGGAAAAAGAGAATAAAGAAGAAGAAAACAAAGACAAGGATGCATCCAAAGATGCTAAAAATGATGAAACAATTGACTCCAAAAACACTACAAAATAAAAGGATAAGGTTGTGGAGACTACAAAGTCTCTTGAAAGGTGAATATTAGCTCCTTAATAGATTCTTTGAAATTTATCAAGTGTTTAGCCCTGAACTTGCTGATATTATGTCCTCTTAGTTGTTTGTGGCAGCTGCCAATGAGTCAAGGTAATGTTGATTTAGAACAAGATCTCTCTATTCACAGAAGCTACTACTAGGAGACTTGTTCCATACATCTGGAAGAAAGGAGATAATTGAAACCCATCAAAAGAGCAGAGAACTGATGGATGAAGCAATCAAATTGTTTCAAGAGATCATACCCGGATCACATGTGGATACCACACTCTTTGGTATGCAAAATTTTAAGCTTTTAATTGATTCATTCAAATATTATGCATCTAAACTCAAGGAAGAAGAAGAGAAGGAAGTGGAAAAGAGATTGAGTGATAAGAAAATGATGGAGATGACAAAGAAATGTGTTGCTACACACAAATAAAAATTCTGAATTATTGAAAGATGATGAAAGTAGTGTAGATGAGGTGAAGGAACTACTCCAATATGGCATGAAGTGCCTGTAGCCACACAAAAAATAATGAAGGAGATGGACTCTATTGAGTCATAGACTACTACCACCTCTAGTGCATATGACCCAACTGTTGACCTCACCGGTGTCACAAGAAGTAAAATTGAAGATCTTCAAAAGAAAATTTTCCAACTTCAAGCACAAAAAGAACATATCATACTATAGTTTGAAGATGTAAGGGATCTAGTCAGTGCAAAATTACTATTGTTTTCTAAGGAACTTCTCAATTTAGACAAGGCAAAAGGGATGAATCTAGTACACCTCCACAAATAGGGAGAAGAACTGTGGATTTTAAGAAACTAAATCAGAGTTACTTATGAGATTGGCGAGGAATATGAATATGTTTGACCATCTTGTGTGAATCAGAGTGAAGGGTTTGAAGTCAACCACCTCTGGTTGACTAATCTTTCATGTTTTTATGCATTTTTCTTCTTATATTCTTTGTACATATGCACGCATATCTAGAGTTGTATTTCAATATCTTTTTGCTTTGGTACATGACTTGGGGGAGTCAATTATTTTCACAAATATTTACATATGGTTAGATCATTTAGGGGGAGTTCTAGTAATGGATCAAAATAATGTATATAGGCACCATTTTCCCTTGATGTCAAAGGGGGGGAATATTGGAGAGCATTTTTGGAGTTTTTGGCATGTTTCCATCAATGACAAAGGGGGAGATTGTTGGAAGTTTGAGGAGATTGTCATTGATAATGCTAGTTGGCAACATGAGCATGGAGAATACACATAGAAATGTAATATAGTGGTGTCATTGATGTCAACATTGTTCCTAACATGTTTCTAAGGTGTTGAAGAATTCATTTATTGAACGAGATTTGGTCTAGAAAGTTTAGTGGTATGAAAACTCGATTAAGTGTCAGAACTGCCTGTTCAAGGTTATAGTGTATCAGTTTTTGGGTCCGCACCACTCCACAAATAAAGATTTTTCTTTGCCCTTATAACCTAATTTTTGTGATTGTTAGAAGAATCTAAATCTAATATTTCATCTTGTTTGGTGAAGTATTATGAGAGATTTGAATGACAGTCTGATCTGGCATTTCACAATCATTTCATGTATAGTGTGTTGGTGTGGGAGATTCTACACTCCTTTGCAAATGAGTTTTTGATGTTGTGGTGTTGAAGATAAGCTTCTAGATGTCAGTTGTGCATGAATTCTAGATGGTATCATGTTTTTAGGTCCATGTGTTGTGAATTGGATGAATAGTTGAAGGGTTTTCGTTTAGGTCCGATGATGTGCCAACCTAACACATTTGATGAGTATGCAAAAAGTTGATATATGTTGCACTTTTATATGGGGTCTATTTTAGGTCCATCCCAATCTATCTCATGGAGTTTTGAATTTTGAATTGTGGCGTGAAGTTTGGTTGAAATTTTTTGGGGCCAACAAGTTGAATTTTGTGTGTTACATCCAATTAGGCCGACCTAATTGATGTTACACTTAATGCAGGTACATATGAAGAATTGATTTCTGTGTTTTGGGTGTGATGACAAGTATTGGGTGCGACCTACATGAAGTTGATGCGAATTCGATTAGAATTGTGTGAATTGAGTTATAAAGTTTGTGAATGTAGAGAAGAGTAGAGCATTGATCTAGACTAGTGCAAAGATTGATAATGTGCTTCATTGGAGCTATAATCTTGCATATTGTAGATGCAATTTGTAACGGTTCAAAATAGGCTGTGAGCGACCCCTTTTTATTCTATCATTTTCTCTATGAATAGTGAGTCCACCTACAATGAGAACTTTTGTAATATACTATAACCGGTTATAATATATTGTGATCTAACCCTCACTGTGGTTTTTCCACGTAAAATTCTTGGTGTTCATGTGTTATGTGATCGTGTAGATGTTTCATGCTTTATTTCCTTATTACAATTGAACATGCTTTGGTAATTGGATGGCTAATGTTTAAATGGTTTAATACAATTTGATTCACCCCCCTCTTAGTATTTCAATTGTTCAACATTACTTACATATATCATCGCCTAGTTTCCTATAGAGATGTGGCCCTTATAGGGCATCCTTAATCTATCTTCCTTATTAAACCAAATTCTCTACACTTGGTTTTGTGGTAAGTTGTGGTAAGGTTATGCTGTTTTCTTATACCTTTCCAACATTCCTATATTTGAATTTTTCTAATGCAACAATGGTTTAGTTTTCATGTTTCACTAAAACAAGGAAAGTTCACAAGTAAGAAAATAATGATAGTTTGCAAACAAAGAGTACAAGATTATACTTTTTAGTCTTCATTAATATGTAAGTTATGTGATGTTTGGAAATAGTCTAAATATTGAGTTTAAAGTACTATGAATGTTCTAAAAACAACCTAATTTTATTTCAAATTGAATTTAGTATTTGCTTAAAGCATAAATACTCAACAAAGATAGATAACTTGTTGTCCTAACATTTTAAGTGAAATTAAGTGTTTATTAGAAGTTTAATCTATGAGGATATGGTGCAAAATTTGGCAATAAATGAATGCTACCTAAATATGAGAAAAAATAATATATTTCCACTTTTTTATTATATTTAAATTATATAAATCTAATCTAAATAATCAAGCAATGAATATAAATAGATTAAATATTAAACTAGAATAGACATCTTAAATACATCTATCTAAAAGATGCCAAGAGATATCAATGTTGAGGCATCTATATTAGATATAACATAGGTTAAATAGGTGCATCAAGATTGATATCACACGGTATCTTTTAGGTTTAGATGTATTTAAGATATCTATGAGCCACTAACAACATATGTTAGATTATTTTTGTAAAAGATAACACTATCACCACCCACAATTGGTAGTATTAAATTTTTCAATATGTAAATGGCCATCAAATTTATATTAATGGGTTTCATCATCCACTCACTCCATTACACTCTCCTTGTTGCTATTATAGTTATATCTCTCAACATAATGAGTTTGGACATAAATTAGTAAATGATAAGAGAGCGGGTCTTTTGAAATGATGAGTTGATGTTGAAATTTTGATGTTGATTCACAAATCTATCACAATTAACATATGAGATAAATAATCTAATAATATATTCGGAGAAAGCGCCTATGATGAGCCTCTATCAAAGACTACTTTAATACATACTAAGCTATGTCATATGGCTTGGCATTAGACTAGATCATGCCACTTTTAGTTATATCCTTCACTTTTAGCCTAGTATGTGATTAATATAGATTGTGAATGTCAGTGTGCATGTGTCTTCTATCCTATGTCTAAATGTTGGGTTGTGCTAATAAGTGAAATGGGGATTTACTTAAGGTAAAAGGTTGATATGTTGGCTTGTCTCAATAACAAGTCAAGCCCCTAAGATATTGATACATTTTTATGGACATGTCAAAATTTCCCAATGATGCAAATACAATGCTTCAAAGTATTGCAAGATAAAAAAATTGTAAGCCATTTTGTTTTCAAAATGTTTTTTTAATGACTTTCTAATAAACTAGGTATAAAATAAAAATGAATGTTTATGTCTACTTTCAATTATTAGCTTGTTATTTTCTCTTAGGATCTAAAGTCTAAAGCATAATAAATCACTCACATATTTCACATTCTAAAGTCAAATAAACTATGATTTGAGGATGAGATTGAATAATAAATGAAATGAAAGGAGAAAGGGGAAAAAAGTTTGAATGTTTTGATGACTAACTGTGAATGGTAGCTCTAGACTTGCTCAAACATAGACAAACAACACAATGTTAGTCAATAAACAAATCTAAACTAGCATTCCCATGAGATTCATTCAAAGCACAATGAACAAGAAATAAAGCAAAGAAACAAAATGAAAGCTATTTAAATCCTATTCAAATATACAAACCCAACATCCCATGGGGGAATTGGTCCTATTTTGATGTGGAAAATAGCCCTTTCCCAATTCCTAGTCAAGTTTGATTATGAATGATTGATCCTTGATGAAATTTGCAATAACCTAGCTATGGTGATGAAATGCTATGAAAACCTTGATGAACAATAGATGAACTTGCATAAAATCTGTAGATAATGACCTTGCATAAAGTTGTGGATCCAAAATCAATAGAAGAGCCTTCCATTTATAGGAAAGAAGGATGGAGAAATGCAAAACATGAAGAATGTGGGATAAAAGATGAACCAACAACAAAATTCCACTTGTCAGCATGCTATTGAAGAGAGGTGGAGCACATTTTGATCAATGTACAAATAAATGCAATTAGGTGGAATTTGAAATTTGAAAGATGGCTTGTGGAGGAAGAGATGAAAGGGGAGTTAATGCCACTTGGCTCAAGAAAAATGATTTGTAAGAGGCTTAAATGCCATGTTGGAGGACAAGTCCTTTTAGGAGGGAGATTTCAAAATGAGGGAATATTCCAAAGAAATGCCCTTTTGAATAAAAATAGAAGAATTAATAAATCAATTAAATTGATTTACTTGTGCAAGTTGCAAGATCTAGAGGATTTGATGGATTAGTGTTAGAGTTAATCAAGATTTAAATAACTTAGATGGAGATTAGTTTGATTTGACATTTTGACTTAGATTTTTGGATTTATTTAAATCAAAATGAGAGGAATAATGAACATTAGATTTAATTAAATAAAGTTTGATTTATTTAATTAAAAGGGATGATGTTAGACTTAAATCAAATAAAGGTTAGTTTATTTAATTTAAAGGAAGATTATGATTTAATCAAATAGAGGGATTTATTTAATTAAAAGAAGAACATTAGGATTAATCAAATAAAATGATTTATTTAATTAATAGAAGGTAATGATTTAATCAAATAAAGTGGATTTATTTAATTAAAAGATGAAATATGATGAATTTAATCAAATAAAGATTATTCGATTAAATAGTTTGTAGAGAGATGATTTAGGCAGAATTGGTGTTAGTAAATCAGGATGAGGTGTACAAGATCAATCAGTATAATTTACGTGTCTACAATCAGTATAATTTACGTGTCTACATTTTTCCCCCGCTTGAAGCAATGTACCGGCGGCTTGCCCTGTTAACAACCTTGCCGAGATCAAAAATTCAATCTCTTTGATTTTTCTGGATACTCCCAAATGAAAGAAGCATACCGGCATTAATCAGCCCCTTGAGAGATCAAGCGAAAATTTTGATTTGAGGGTTGATCTCATGAAAAAGAGGTTCAAGATGGATGTATGGATGGTTATGATGATGATGCAAATGAGATGGTTTTAAGATGCTTAGAATAACCAATCTATATTATGGTGTAATTATGGAAATGCAATGCATGTGAAATGATATGAATGATATGCTACATGTTGATGGTTTGTGGATGCAAGATGAATGCATTGGTGATGCTTGGTTGACTATCATGGTACCATGTTAGCGTGGAGAAAAGAAAGAGGAAATGAGATGAAGACAAGAGGATCCAACAAGTCTATGATTTGCGAGACTTTACTAGAGATGATGATGAGAGCGGATGATGTTTTACTTATCAGGAATTGGGATTTTAAAAGAGCTTACTTACCTTATGTTTGATAACACATATATGCACTACTGAGGTATAGTGTTGGAACCAGATTGTATGCACCTAGTGCGATGGACTTTGACTTAACAAACAGATAGGAGTATTCTTGTTCACACCTGACATACAGAAACCTTGCTAGGATGCACTTCAAAAGTTTCAAACATCTCAGACCAAAACACAGAAAAGTATAACCTATCAATGCAATAGTCAACAAGCTACCCAAAACACCCTTCTCGTCCATACCTAGCATTTAAAGCAAGTACCACCGCTATATTACAAGAATATCCTGCAAACAAGCATACATGATAAAGATAATGATCATTGCCCTTAATTCCTTTCTCTCTAAATCATTTTGAGTAGACATCACTCCAGAGGTCATTGGAATGAGCGCAATAAGATAAATCACTCAAGAAAAGATCAAGCAAACAAACAAGCTTGGCACGTTCTCATACCTCAGCCAAGGATGTGTGTTTTGTTTAGGATAAGTATCCAAAGTGATTTTCCAATAGATAATGCCCATTGTAGGAAGGATGCATCCTAGGACATGTTAGTGGATGGTGGAAAGTTGATAGGTTGTTTCAAAGGCTATTGATAGAAGGTCGATTGACATGTTTGTGAATGATCAAGAGTTTGATTTTGCATTTAAATTTTTTTTGTTTCGATTTTGATTTTGTGTTTGAAGTTTGCTTTTGCTGATTGTTGTGGTTGTTTTATGTTTGTATTACCAAAGGGTGAGTGTGGCTATCATTTATCATGAGCGGATATTTATTGTGGATGAAAGCGAGATGGGATGGATGGATTTTTTCAAATATTTGGATGTTTTTGAAATGTTATGAGGTTGTTTTTTGCATTTTTGGGCTATTTAAATGTTTTTGTGTTTTTGAATGTTTTTGTGTTTTTGTGTGTGGACGGGCTAATCAAAGTTTAGCCTTGGCTTCACGCTTAAGCCTTCAAAGATGACGAGTTCGATAAATCCGTTTGACGCTTTTTCCTAATTTTGACCTCGCGGATTTTTTGACATGTTTTGAATGTTTTTGGATTTCACACCTAGTTTTGACGATTTGATATGGATATGTGTGATGATATCGCTAATTCGCTTTGGGATTTTTTGAAAACGCCAAGGTTAATTGATCGATCGATGGATCGGGATGATGGCAACATGTTTGAGGATACACAACAAAGGTATGGATAGTGTTAAGCAAACACAAGGATTAGGATGGATATCCCAAGATGATGAGGATTTATTGATCTGATTGATGGATTGATGAAAAATTGTTGAGGATACAATAAAATGCAAGGATGTTAATGGCAGGACTGGGAAGGATATACCAGATGATGATGGATTGATTGATCCAATCGATGGATTGATGATGATAACATCATTGAGGATACACAACAATGCAAGGATAGTGTTAAGAAACATGAGGATCGGGAAGGATATCTCAAGATGATGATGGATTGATTGGATTTGATTGATCAAGATTTTGAAGGCTTGATTTTGGAACAAAATTATTTTGAATGATTTGATGTGACGTTGAAGCATACATTAGATGCGACTAATATTGATTGTTTGGATTGATATTCGATGAAAGATAAAGCTTGATTTAAGGAACATCCTCTTGTCAAAATATGTCATGGGCTAATGATTTTGATTTTTTGGCTCACAAATGCTTTGACCAATTTGATTTCACATTTTCCAATGTATGGATCACCACATAAGTTGGAGGATATAGATCAAGATTAATTCCAAAAGTAAGATTTAAATATCTACCCCTAGTGTCTAGCAATGTATGGAATGCCATAGATGGATACCTTGATAGGTGTATGGATGGATGGACATGGTAAGCACGAAAAGGATGCCAAGGATTATCTTGTGATAAGATAAGGTGTTTGAATGGAGGAATGCTTCATTTAGATAGTGCTGCATGGCTTAGATAATGTTGGGTAGGATAGGATCAATGAAAATAAATCATGTTAAGATGTTTACCATAAGCAAGTGTAAAGTGTACACCAAAGTTTTTCAAGATCAAGATAACTTGGACTATGGATGTAGATGGATGAAAATGGATTGGATAAATGGAGTTATTATGGATAAGATGGATGGAATGCTAGATTTATTATGGATGGGATGAGATGCTTCCATCTCGAATCGGGCGCACATATGCTCAATTTACACATGATGCATGTTTTCCGTGTTGTCATCATGGTACCTTCCCAAAGCACCACTTGTGTGGTTTTCACTAGAGAATATTTTTTTTCTTTACTATTTTCAATCCTTTTTCTTTTTTCTTTTTTTTGGATTTTCATATTTTTTGAATTTTTTTTTTGGATTTTTCTAAAAGATTTAAAGCTCATGTTGAATCACCTTGTGGTGTTGATGTAGATGCTTTTTTCATAATGTGCCATTAATATCCTACTTGAGGAAGCTGCTTACAAGATAATGCACTTGAATACAACTTTTGAGATTCTTGATCTACTTTATTGATAATGTTAACTTTGTCTTTGTACGCACATCACATGCCTTCTGAATCCTTATGATGAAGGGTTGCTTCCAATACATGGTCAATGAGAGAATTGGATATCATGCATAGAGGAGTGGATGGAGTGTGTTTAGGAATAAAAGATGGATTGGTTGATAGTTTGGAACCTTTGACTCTCTAAACTTGGGAAGATGAGCAATGATGGGTGGATATGAAAGTGTGAATGAAATTAGGACCAAATGCTTGATATACTTTGTACGTTGCTTGAGAAGCCTACTTTTTTCTTTTTGGACATCTTTGATTGATAATTTTCCCTTTTTTATTTTGCCCCATAGTTTCTTTGACTAGTGGAGTTTGATAGGGATAATCTTTCTTTGTATTTTTTGGTATTCATGTGTATTTGATTTGTCCATTATGCTTCCCAAGTTCTTTTTCTTTGATAATGTTCTTTGTGGTTTGATTCAAATCTTCCTTTTGATGTTGGCCCCAATTCGTGGATGGGGTGATGGGTGGATGAAGATTCGTGACATGGCTGGTTGTAGTATTGGCATCAATTTTATCATAAGGATTTGTCATGCTCCCTATGTTGAGGTTTGCTTGAGATGAAGTTTCCCCCAATATTGTGGAAGTAGTACATTCATGCTTTGATTCTTCATATTTTGATAGTTCCTGTTTAGAATGCATTCTCTAATAAATGACCACTGCAGATGACATTATTGGAATTTGTTGCTCTATTGTCTATGGAATATCCTATTTGGTCTGACCTATTTCCTTGAGTAGATAATGCTAGATATATTCATACATGATGCCCTCAATCTGAATTTGGGATATATCTAATCCCAATGTTGACAACTTAGTTTGATTGTAGGAATCAATAACTTACTCTTTTTGTGTAATAATGTCAGGAGTAAAGGAATCCTATTCTGAATGAATATCATCTACGTGTCCATCCAAAGAAAGCATCTCATGGGTAGCTGGAGGAGTATGTGCTATTTGGATGTGATCATCATTTTTGACATCTTGTATAGATTGGAGAGTGTCCATTAGATCATTATAGTATTCTGGAGATACAAATTCTTGATCTTGATTAATTTTGGAATTGTTTTTGATATGCTTTGGATCAAGTTCTTGACATGGGTCAGTTTCAAAGTATGGATTGCTTATAAATGGTTCTTGGATATCTTCATTAGGCATAGGAAGTGGCTCAATATCCTCTTGATCTTTGAGTGAATCTAAATCAAGTGTTGAGTTGAAGATTCCTTCAATATCTGCAACCATGAGGTCGAAGGATGTCAATATGTCTTGGAAAGGACCATTGCTAGAATTTGGTGAAAGATGTTGATCATGATTTGGAATGAATTCTTGAGATATGTCCTCTAACTCATTGGATGATGTAGAGGTATTTTCAAAATGATCATTAGTGGAAGGATCACTAATTATAGGATCAAATAATGTTAACACTCCTTGAAATAGATCATTGTCGGATATTGTTGAGGGATTCTTATCATGATCAAAAAGTGACTCTTGATGTATGTTGAGTCGATCTTTGGATGAGGTAGAAACATCTTCAAGGTGCTCATTGATGGATAGATCTTGATCACTGTCTTCAATAATTGTGGTGGGGAGATTGTCAATGCTATCACTTGTAGTTGAATCTTCATTATTGTCCCCAATAGTTATTATTTTTTGATCAATAAGGTCTTGGATGAGATTTTTGAGTTGAATGCAATTTGATGTTGTGTGTCCCTTTATTTTTTTGAAAATCACAAAGGTGCTTCTCGTTATACCATGGTGTTTTCACTTCAGGATCTTGATAATTCTCATAAATGGGGATCTTAATGAGATTTGCTTGGACCAACTATTGCATGACTGATTCGATTGGTACCCCAAGTGGTGTGTATTTTTTTTTGTTACCTTGTGAGATTTTTACTTTAAGTTGACCTTGTGGTGATTGATTTTGGATATTTGGTGATTGATCTTTGAGATGTGGTGATCAATTAATCTTCAAGATGTGGAGGTTGGGTTTGTTGTTGATGTTGTTGGATCTTGATATCTAAATTCTTGACATTAGAGATATTTTTCTTGATGTGGTTGTGGACACAACTCAATGCTTTGATGACATGGTTTAACCAATGGAAGAGTGTATTGATTTTGGGGTGGAGATGTTTCTTGGCACAATGAGTCAATTATTTTTGGCAAGTGAAGCAATTTGATCTTGATTTTGATCTTGACACCTTTGATATAGTTGACTTGGTTTTTGTTCAAGCAGATTTGGAATGTATACTTGTGGTGTTTGTATGGGCTCATGGAAAAAAATGATTTTGAACAATGTTATGATTTGGGATGATGTTTAGATTTGGAATAATAGGTTGAAATTGAACATTGTTGTGGTTGGGAATCACATTGCCTTGATTTAGGTAAGTTTGAATTTCCATGGTGTTACCTTGACTTGGATCAATACATGGAGTTGTTAACATATTGTTTGGACTTTGAAAAACATTTGTATGATTCACAAACACATCTATCCCAAAGTTTACCAAGTGTGGATTTGAAATTTTTATGCTTGGTAAACTTGTACTTGGTATATTCACATTTGGCACATATAGATTTGGTGGGATAATGTTGTTTGTTTGAAGACTCATGCATTAATTATTTGGTTGATAGATTTGTAGGTTTGGAATTTGATTAAATCTACCATAGGGAAAGGTGTTCCAACATTTAGATTGGGCATACTCACATTTTTTGTACCATTGAGGTTTGTAGGAGATAATGATCCCATGTATGGATTGTATAAATGTGAGTTTTGATAGTTTGGTTGACTTGGATCACTCATGATGTATGGATCAAGTTTATATTCCGTGTTCTTCTTGTGTTTTAACCTTGCTGACCTCTAAGGGATTTAGGACCAATGATGAGATGAAGGATGAAAGGGTGAGTGATATGGGTGTTTGAACTTTTAGGAACTTTGGATCAATGCTAAACTCTAGGATTTTTGATTGGATTGGTTTGATTTGATTTGGATAATAGACTTATAAACCCCAAGATGTTGGATGGTATCTTGGAATAAATTTTCCCATAGGGATGACAATTTAACTAGATGTATGAGGAAGGATTCATGCACACACACTTATCCAAACAAGGATATTTTGATGTTGATTTGAAGGATTTTACCAAAAGTCTAGTATGAATGCTTTTTCCAATGGTTCAAAAGTTGTTTGATTGAGATGGGATTTGATTGGTGTCTGATGGATGAAATGATTGGTTCTTTTGATCCTAAATGAACCTAAGATGGACTTGTTTACAAGACCAAGGTTTTGAAGAACATGCTTTTTCCTAAGAGTACTTCAAACCAAAAGATCAATGTTTGCTCAAAAGACCATAAGACAAAAGATAAACAAGCACATGTGTGGGGTTCAATTGATTTTATCTTGATTAGTGAATTGCTTTAACCACATCCAATGTCTTGCTTAAGTTTTAAACTGAATGTCTATGTATTAATTTCTTTTCATCTCACAAGGTCCATTATGTGGAAATCAAGAGAATCAAGGCATAGTTCCCTAATGTTGACTTTAGCGAGAGAAAATTGAGATATAAATCCAAATACATAGAAGACTCTAAGGATGAAATCCCTAGGACAAGCAGTAGCACTTGGATTTTTCAAAGGTATTTACTCCTTCTAAAGGTTTGAAATTTGATGTCCTTGTTGAATGTTTGTTTTCAAGATTTTGGATCCAAGCAATGTGTTTAACTGACTCAAAATTGCACAATCCTAGGATGGAAAATAAAATATTTGTTGAATTCCCACTTGGATAAATCTAGCTATGCTTATTCAAAGCGGATGACTAGAAGCTTGACCACACTGGCTCCCCTCCATGGTACTCACTTCTATGGGTCAACCGAGCTTCATTTCTCATGAATCTCCCATGACAAACTTTTCATCTCTACAAAGAACTACAAGTATGTGGGATGAATCCGGTGGTTTGACATCTTGATGCCAACAAATATTGGGATTTTGGATTCTAAACAAAGGTTCATAGTAAGGGCATCCGATTTAGGGGGTAAAATGATAAAATCCTTGTGAGAGATCTCTCAACCCTTAAAATAAGGGCTTTATGCATCATAAAGATATTGGGGAAGAGTTATCATGCACCGCTTCCCATTATTTATGATTTTCATCGCAGCCACACATTTATATAGTGGTTTGGAAGAGCTTGGCTTATGCTTGTTACCGCTTGGGTCATTCCCTTGGGGTGAGTTCTTTTTCCCACCAAGGCAAGCCCTCTAAAGGTAAACAAAAGTGAGTAAGTACATCCATAGTTTGATCAATCTTTGTTTGCATGAACAAAGAGAGAACACACACAATATACTTATCTCACACTAGCAAGATTTGTTCAATTTTTAAGAGCCCAAATTGAAGTGTGGAGGAAATATTTTAGACAACCTAATATCACCAAGAGACTTTTGATTCTCAAGATCACCGTGAAGTGTGAGAGAAGTGAATACGCCTTTAAATGAGATTAGTTTTTAGAAAATATTACAAAACAAGATAAGCACATGTTCATTTTAAACCTCAAAAGTAGTAAATGGATTCTTTTTATAGCACCAAATCAAGTCTTTGAAGTTGTTTTGTTCAATTCTTAAAAACCCAAAACCAAATCTAGTGAGTTTCTAATGTTCTTTTTAACCCTTTGATTGTTCTTTTTAAAGCCCAAACAAAATGTATTGGAGTCCTAAAAATGAAGATAACAAGATCCTAAAGATTGGATTATAAATGCTCCCAAAGTGTTTAAAAACACTTGTTAAAATGAGTACCAAATGCTTTTTTTTTTCACTTCCATGCTCTATGATCCTTTAAAACCTGCATTCCAAGCTCCAAATGTTAGGTGAAATCAAGAAACAAGAAGATATGAGGGTTAGATAAATGACTAACCATAAAAACCCTAACATTTAGAACATGTTACAATGTGATTTGAGTTTAGGTGAAAATTTGAAAATTTTAACTCTATCAAAGTTGAGAAACACCTACACCATTGGATAGCTTATGAAATTCTACCACATTTAAAAAAAAAGCTCCGAAAAAAGACCAAAATATGGTCATTTTAAGATTGAGTGCAAAAGCAAGAAAACAAAGGGGTTGCCATTTGAAACATAGAGGCAACGTCGCTATTTGAGTGCAAATAGTGACACTGGAATGATTGCGTCGTTGTTTGAGGATTTAAGCATCACTCTGCTAAACTCAATGTCACTCTATGGAAAACAAAAAGATGGCATATGCGTAGCTATTTCCTCCAGCGTCACCGTTTGACTTGGAGAGATAAAAAACAGAAAAAATGACAGAAATGACCAAAAAAATGTGTTAATTTTAAGATTTATGCCCTCCTTCTAGCGCCAAAATGTGAATGGTTGTCTTAGACCTGCTCAAACATAGACAAACAACACAATGTTAGTCAATAAACAAATCTAAACTAACATTCCCCATGAGATTCATTCAAATCACAATGAACAAGAAATAAAGCAAAGAAACCAAATGAAAGCTATTTAAATCTTATTCAAATACTCAAACCCAACATCCCATTAGGGAATTGGTGCTATTTTGATGTGGAAAATAACCCTTTCCAAATTACTAGTCAAGTTTGATGATGAATGATTGATCCTTGATGAAATTTGCAATAACCTAGCTATGGTGATGAAATGCTATGAAAACCTTGATGAACAATGGATGAACTTGCATAAAATCTATAGATAATGACCTTGCATAAAGTTGTGGA
>VDFB02032332.1:0-18474 GCA_007258455.2 Sequoia sempervirens | reverse complement strand
CATTCATTCACTTTGTTTCCAATACAATAATCATCATGATACAATATTTCCAAGATTTTAGATAATTACATACATAGCTCAACTGAGCTTCAAGCAAAAGATACAAATGGTCTAGGAATCTTCTACAGAACTTGATCCCCATCCGAGGAGGAGAAAAATCACTCAGGCGCTTTTCCACCAACCATAAACTCATATGCAGTCACCTACACATCTAGATAAATGGATAGATGGCCCTAACCTTCGATAAAGAGATTGGTGAAGAAACCTCATAACATTAACCTTAGTGTTCTTAGTGAATTTTTCCTACATAACTAGAAATTTTAGACCTTACAATCCTAATCTAGCATGCATAACAAGGAACACAATGAACTAACAGTGGAGCCAAAGGAAAACACACTACTTTGGCCAAAGTATTCTCACTTGGTAATTTGAGTGGCATTCATCCTATTCACATTCACTACCCTAGCTCATTCTACTTTAGACCATTATATCTATGCATAGGTAAACCTTCAATAGGTAATCCTAACCCCTAGTTTGACCTATTCCCTTTCCCACAACTAGGTAGCATCTCTACCAAATGAACATAAAAAAAAGTATAAGTTACCCTCCCATTAATGGATAACCTAACCCTCAGATTAACTCATAAGCAATCTAAGTCCATAAAACCATAACTTAACAAGCTATTCCAAATTCATCATTCCTAGTATATAATACTATAAACGTCAACAAACTCTCCTTAATAGGAAGTAAATACAAGCACTTATATGGAAAACACATCAATCACAATCTTTTCTCTTTATAAGAAAATAGACTTTTCTCTATTATAAGCGAATAGACTTTTCTCTATTATAAGAAAATAGACTTTTCTCTATTATAAGCAATCTAATGCAATTTAGAAGCACACAATCAAGATAGTAATCTTTCAGATTTGAAGATAAAATAGAATAAGATAGTATTCCATGCCTATCAAATGCTTAATCCAATTGACTATAGAGCTTCCTAGATTGGCTTCCTCTTGCAATCAACTTAGATAACAACCTTTCTTCACTTAACCTCACTAAAATTCTCTCACCAAAATCTCTCAACAAAATAACACTCACTCAATGAAAACTACAATAGAGATGGCAGCATAATGTTGCAGATGAAAAAGTGTAAGAAATGAGGTATACAAGATTCAACCTCACAAGGATACAATTAAGCTTCATAGTTTGCCTCTTCTCAGACTTTTAGTACTGACAAATCTTAGAAGAAGAAAGGTGGAAAAATTTCATGAGGATAGTCATTGATTCATCACAACAAATGGATCCAATGATCGACACAACAAGTTTGACGCATTGAAAATAGCACATGCTTTAACCCAACTATTTGATTTCAAGCTTGTTAGACTTCTAAAATATATAGATAATTCATATGGTGGCACCAAGTTTGTGGTTGTTCCCTATTAACAAGGCCTGCAATTTATCATTTGAAATGGTCTATCATATATTTGTTGCACACTTAAATAGTCAACTAATTCAAACCCAAGTAATCGACACATATTATGATTCAACCCTTTTGCATTTATATTTGCACTTTTACTTGGTATGCAATGTATATGTTGCACTATATTTCAATTCATTAACTCATTCAACAGATTAAAACCTCATGTATTCATTATTATTTAATCTAAAATGATATATACGCCATTACATTTGCTTGAGCACTATTATATAGTGCACCTCATTTCCCATTCATCAACCCAATCATAAACTTGTATGTATTGGCCTTTATTATTTGCATAATATATATAAATCATCCTTTATTATTTTATATATATATATGTATGTATGTGTATATATATATATATATATATATATATATACGTATGTATGTGTATATATATTAATTTATATATATATATATATATATTCCATGTCAACCTAATATGTATACATTTGATATTCAAATGAATAAGATCAAGTTAATATACATATACCATATCATTTGTGTATATATATATATTCTTATATATATCAAATTGCCTATATACATATGTCAACATATATGTATGAGAATTTCCATTTTCCTTTACATACATTTATATCAATACATACATACATATATATATACACATATACATACATTTGATAACTCAATCACATACATAAACAATTACTATCTCATTGGTAGATATATATATATTGTTGCAAAGATGACTGTCGTTGCACCAAAGATCGACCTATTAATGCCCGATACAGCCGCTGGATTTATACAAGATCAAGATCTATAGGAGGCAATTAAACCATGTCACAAAGCCCAAGCATCGCGTTGGACTATGCCTGCCACAGGAAGAGGTGACCAAGGGTCACACCTTGCAACAATCCCCCCCAGCACAAGCACAGGGTTCAAACTTTTGACCTCAACTCTAATACCAATGGTTGCAAAGACGGCTACTGTTGCACCAAAAGATCAACCTATTAATGCCCAATACAGCCATTGGATTTATACAAGATCAAGATCCACAAGAGGTGGTTAAACCATGTCACAAAGCCCAAGTGCCATGCTGGACTACACCTACCACAGGAAGAGGAGACCAAGGGTCACACCTTGCAACATATATGACATATACACATACACATACACATATGTCATATTGTCCTCTCAATATCTCCATTCTCACAAGCAACTTGTCCATAAGCGCACATAGGTACATCTACATATGCATTTTCATGTACGCATTCCTTCATGTGTATGGATTATCATTGACATGCATGTGTATACACATATATACATTCAATGTATGTACATCTCATCAATCAAGAATAGCAGTATAAAGAAGTACTCGCATGCACCAAGCACTAACCAAGAATGCTCCTACCAAAATTCAAACTCCTTCCTATTACAAACACATCATGCTAAAGGATAACTTACCAATTCCCAAACACTATGATTTGACTCGACCATTCTACTAGTGAGTGTGTGTGTGTGTGTGTGTGTGTATAAGCTCAATTAGGTTTTGTTATCGGTTACTTCGCCAAGTTCTTCTCCCGAGTGATATTTCCCCTCCCTTCTAGAGGATCGATTTTGACCCTGCATCCAACTTAACACATTTTCATGGTAGTCAGTCATTCATCAATACAATATTTGCATTATCCTTTCCATAGATAGAATATCAATTCAATAACCATTCATTTCCATATATTAATTTCATCACATAGCATTAAATGAAATAAACATTCATTCATAATTCATTAATAATAAACTGCAAACACATATATTTCCAATTAGAATTCCAAATACATTCACATGTGATAATTACCCTAATATAGTAATAGTAAATAGGTAAAGACATAATGGGGTGTGACAGATGTGTGATGGTTGTGAGGGGGAGATATAAGGGTGACATGGCATCATTTTATTGCATCGTGGGGATGCAGGTCATCGTGTTGTAGCTTCAGAAGGGAGACACGATGTGAAGGGAGCTCGTGATGGATTCTCCCCATCATGAGAGATTCACCTTCTTTGGGTTCTTCACCTTTCGGGGATGTATTACTTTCCACATCCTCTCATGCCAAGTGGTTTCTTTTTGCACTCTTTGTGTTACCTTCTTGTATTTGTAGGAACTCATAAGCATGATGACTAGCTTCTCCAAACCAAAAACATTTACTAAGGAACCCTTTATTTCTATCACCATGTCCTCTTGTTGGAAAATCTTTTTATTTTGTGCTTTTCCCCACTTCCTTACTCCATTTGGGATTTGATTCTTCTTCAATCTGCATGCCTTTGTTGTTGCGCATTTTTCCTTTCTCTATTACAAATCTTCCATGAATTCTAGAATTTTTTATTTTCACTGTTACATTGGGACGCATCCCTAGGTCTAAATCCTCCCATCCCCATCCTAGAAATGTCTCAGGGATAGGGGATGGCAACATTGTACTGTGTTTAATATCACATAATGAATTCTGAGTTTTGAATGCATATTGAGTATTGACAATGAATTCTTAACAAAAATGTTATATGCTAAGTTTCTATAATGTATATATGCATGCTTTATCCATGTTTTCATATGAATATTTAAAGTTTCCCTATATATTTTATATAGTTGTCCCCTGCTTTCCCCAAATTTGGCTTGAAAAATCAGAAACTTGGGGACTCGTCCCACCATCCCCTGTCATCCCCATCCCTGAAACTTGGGGTAACACTGTTTATTTTCCTTCTCATCAATTTCTCCTTAGCCTTCAATACAAATTGGTATACTTCTTCCACCAAGGTAATCTTCAGCATGCTCATTTCATCTTGAATATTAAACCGTAAACCATTCACTTACCAAGTTGTATTTTCCCTATCAATTTCATGACTTCCCAATCAAATGGTTAGCTTGTAGAACTCCTCTATGTAATCCTTTACACTCACCTCTTTTTGCTTCAAATTTTACAACTTCTTAAGTAACTCCATTTCATAATCCCCAACAATAAATTTGTTATTCAACTTGGTCACCATCTGTTTCCACCTTGTTATTCTAGGGTCTCTATTTGTTCTCGTTCTCTTTGCAATTCTCTCCACCATAATGCAACATGCCCTTTTAATTTTGTTTTGGATAACTTTACCCTCTATGGATCTCTAATTTATTTCAATTTGAAATACTCTTCTAGCGCTCTTATCCAATCAATTAATTATTTTGGATTTAATGTTCCAAAAAAAATTGGCATATCCATTTTGTTGCTCTTCACTTGATTCTCGAAAGATCCCTCAAAAATATTTTTTGTCCAACATCCTCTTGTTTTTCATCCTCTCTTCCTTGCTCTTCCAATTCACTTTCTTCTTCACTCACAAGATCTCTTGTGCTTCCAATAGCTATTATCACCTCATTTCTTATATCATTTCCGATATCATCCCTTATCATCTCACAAAATTGTTAAAATACCTCCTCTATTTGGGTCATTCCTCTTTAAGATGGAATCTTGGAAGTTTCCTTTAGAAAACCTCACATTATGCTCTCTACAAAAATCTTCTCAAGTCCCTCACTAACAAGTCTTGGTGTAGATTACCTCACATTCAGTGGTGTGTCTACACACTCAAGACAATTAGCTCTTGTTGTGTAGAAAAATGTACTCCTTTACATTTTTACACTATGTTTGGGTCATTTAATTAAATTGGACTTAATTAAGCTTCTAATTTCCTAAATTATGTATTCTTAAGCCTTATTATTTCTGTTTTCTGAAAGGGTAACCGACATTAAACAATTGCCAATTTTTAATATATTTTTTGTGACATTTTAATAATTCAAATTCAAGTTTGAAATGTTAGCTAATGGAATCTATTTTTTGGGAAATTAGATAAACACCTATAAATACAAGGTCTTTTTATCAAATTCAAACCTAAGCATTACTAATACTTCAAGAGATTAATCCTAAGAGAAAAAATTATTGTCAAGAGCATTGAAGAGAAAATTTATCAAGCATCTACAGCAACAATCAAAATCATATCATCGTGTCAAATTTCATGCATGTTTTGGAACTAACATTGTGATTTAGGTTTCAAGCATTCAAGCATCAAATCAAGTGTTAAATCAAGCATCCAATCAACCATTTCATGCAAGATCCAATCCTTAGAAAGATGTGTTGGACTTCAGTCCTCTAAGGGCAGCCATTGAGGGTTTAGTGAATTGTGACATAGCATTGTTCATTCATCCAATTCTATCCATTTTATCATTATTTCATTATCAAGGTTTAATTACCAAATTGAGGTTTGACCAAGGAAAAGCCTTATCCACCCAAAAACAAACAAATTTTCTCTCTCTTTGTAAGTGCAAATTTTCAAGTGAAGAAGGATTGAAATTGGATCAAAAGAAAAAATTTGCAAAGTTGTCAAAGTTGTCATCATAGTTGTCAAGCCACAAAAACTCATTTGTAGAATTTATTTTTGGCTTTCCGATAGTGGAATCTGGTGGAATCGAGAGTGTAAATCTGGGACTAGAGGATTGTGAAATCATATTTTGGATCCCTATATAGAGACCCATTCGCCCTAGGGTGAATCTATTCCAGAAAGACACTCAACAACCACTTTTGGTGATAGGTGCACATCAATTTCCCCTTCTCAAATCTACATGAAAGTTGTAGTTTTTTTTTGTGCTATCCTTTAAATCTACATTTCAAGTTTTACATCATACAATTGAGTGCATTAAACATTTTATTTTTATCTCCTCAAAGTGCATTTCAGTCATATTTGTCATAAAGGTAATACTAAATCCTCTAATAGGGTTGACTCACTTAAAGCTTGAAATTCAATCCTACCTTTGGGAGATCTCTTTTCCTAATGAAATTAGAAGAAAGATAGGTGCATCACACATCACCTTCCTTTGATTCCATATTTTCTCTGTTTCATTTTGGTGAATCTATTTTTCTTTATTTAAGTTCTAATACCATTTGCTGCAGACACACAACCTCCGCTATATTTTTAAATTGATAACTTTGTTTGTCATTCAAAAAAATAAAATTTACACATATATTAGAAAAAAAAAATTGAAACTCAAACCACTATATTGCTACAGGAAAAGTACTTCAAATTAAATTTATCTGCATTCATCTCATTTACAATGGAATTGTTTGAACATACAAATTTTAAATCCAAACTAATGTTCATACATGCCTTCACTCTACCTTCAAATAACTTCATCCTCATAATCCAGCTCGACCATCTACTAATGGTTTTATTTTTGTGTATGTTTTCCAAAAGCCATTTAAGCATGGTGCCACACTCTTCCATCTGCTATAGACTTTCCTTTCTTTCCATCTTAATCACTACGTAGCTTTTGTTGTTCCCTTACATTGCTCCCATGTTTTTATTTTATTTGCAATCTGCAATCTTTCCCTTTGGTGGACCCTCCTCCTCCCTCCTGTGTAGCCCAAATTAAAGAATTTTATTGATTTTTTCTTTCTTTCTAATCTTAACACTATTGATTGACTGTGTTTCCCTCAACTGCACCCCTTCACAATTTCCACGTTGTCTTTTCTCTAATCCAATGTGCCTCTTTTCAGCTTCCACAGTCTGCCTTCACATATCTATTTTTTAAAAATTTGTTGGCCTTTACCTCACAGCTCTACCCCTTCACATTTCAGTTTCTCTTTATTTTTGCATTTGAATTTTTTCAGTTTTAAAAGTTTTTAATGCCATTGCAAAATGACATGTTGCATTTTCTCCAGCTTTGGCATTTTTTAAATTCCTTACTTTAATCAGCTAAGTATGATTTACCCTTTTTCTTTTATTTTCCTTTTTAACGCATGTAGGAAAAGAAAATAAATAAGAAAAAAATTGGACGTGAATAAATTACAAATCTTTCTTATTGTCCGATCAAACAAAATAATCAATTTAGAGCTTTGAATGTAAATAACTGGTGTTGAAAAAAATAAACTATTTTCAAGAAACTTTTGATGAGCAAAGACTCCACAAGTGAGGAACTTCAATTTTGTAATAATGAATTTGATGAAGTTCTTCCAAAATGAAGAGATAGAAAGAAAAAAACCAAAACAAACCAAAACCAAATAAATTATTTTTTTGGGCAATGTAGGATCACCAATTCGCCTGGTGCTCCTACATCAATTATAGTAGTAGAGATGTAGAAATGCATTAGCATTTGTAGAGAAATAAGGGAAGAACCATTTACAATGAGGCTTATTAGGCTTTTATTCTTCTATTAGGTGTTGAAGAGATAGGGCACGTGGTAGAGAATAAACCTTTGTTGTGGCCCTAAATACAAAAATCTGATGAATTTGCACAAAAATATTGATTGTGGTGTGAAAAACTCCTTCAAAATGTTTATGCCATACCTACATTGATGAATGATGGGTTGTGTGTGGATAAACTCCCATGAAATATTCTACAAATGCGACTCAAAGATGTCCACCTAATAGAAATGAGTTTTGCAACTCAATAAATGCAACATGGTGTTGCAATCCCTTTAAAATTTTGTTGAAAATGGATTAAAATCCCTTGTGGAAACTCCACAAACTGAAATTTTGTGGTAAATATATATTCATTGTAGTATTAATGGCATCTTCTAAGAGTTATCTTGCAAAATGACCTATTACAAAAATCTAACCCTCATCCAAATATGTTATTTTTTTGTTGCTTGACAAAAAGGGTAAAAATCAAGTCATAAACTTGATATATCTTATCATCACCCCAAGTTTTACAACACCTTACAGCCTTAAACACATTTTGATCTTTTTGGGTTCCCATTGCCACTATTTTCTTAAACTTGGCCTTCATCTAGATGTGGCAAGAAAATACTACCCATCATGACATATCTGGACACTTCAAAAATTCTTGCAAGACCAAAAGGCCACAAAATCTTGCAAACCTTCATCTTATGAGAAAACCATCAACATTGATCTAGGGGTTGAGAATTTCACTTCCATAAGAAACTAATTTGCTTCCTTCTTTTGATCTAATTTGGTTGGAAATTTTTTATGATGACGTCAACAAAGAGTATGATGATGTCATGATGTGAAGGAATGACTTTGAGTGAGATGATGTCATGATGGTATCAACAAGGGTATATGAAATTAGAAAATATATATAGTGATGTCAACATGAGATGGGGAGGCAAATGAATGGGGTAGAAGTGGAAATGTGGAAGGACCCAAATGCACCAAATGAAACTTATTAAAATGAGGAAGTTTAGATGGAAAAATTTATAAGGGGGATTAGAATAGGTATGGTGGAAAATAGGACTCCATCAGGACCATGCAAGACTTTGGTTGACATCCACACTTTTGAAAGATCTAATTCCATAATAAATCCCCACAAAGTCGAACGGACATCAGATTCATGTAAATGTGGAAGATCGTTCATTATCAACTCTAGTGGAAGAACCATCAACAATTGGATATGTGGGAAGTACACCTTCATCTTCCCAGAAGAGTTAAAATTAGTCAAATATAGCTTCAAAAAGTTCCTATGGGAAACATAGCAACATATGGCACATGCAGGCTGAGAACCCCTATCTAAACTACAACCTTCACTCTTTGAACAAGTTTAATTAGGAATTCTTGCAAAATCCACTGTAAATGTAGTTACTGATGAAATCCCCACAAAATTTTAACTTGCAAGTCTTTGGCTTCCATCAGGTGTATCCAAGAAGATGGTCGGCATCAACCTGTAAAACCATACTTCGACAAATTTTGCAATTCCCTCTTTTGCACTGAACACTTATAATAAATTGAAGTGGATAAGGATATTGTGGGAATTTGGGGAGATGCAAACAATATCCACATGGCCTGGAAAGTTTCATAGGAGCAAAAGGAAAAGGGGTTGCGGAGATTTGAAATGACTGGACATTTCAAGAGTCTAATTGAGATCTAGATGAAGCACAAGGTTTTGCAATATCCAGACAAGGTTGAAAACTCCACAATTTCATAACTTACCCATTTTTCTTGAAATGTCACCTAATTTTTCTTGAAACTTTGCCAAATTTGAAATATGGATGCCCATTTGACTCTTCTTTAAAATGGGACTTTTAGGTAATCCTCCCTTAAATGTTTTGCATTTAGATAACTGACTAAGGGAAGGAAATGGAAGCAAGAACCAGAAGCATATTCAAGTAGTATGGCCCAAATAAGATCTCGTAGATTGGTTATAATTGATCTGGGCCATAAAGTGGGCACAAAATTTCAACAAAACATAAAAATAAGAAAACACCAACAAATACTATACGACGAGAAATAAACTAAGATTTAAATTATTTAAATGAATAATAGAAATAGATTTAGAAATAAGAAACACTAGCAAAGCTCTGTTTGGTTGAGTGGCCTCAAAAAACTTGTGACTATAATGAAACAAGAAAAATTGTTGGGGTTGTTTAGGGGCTTGCCTCAACCAAACCCCCACTTTGGTATTTCTACCTCCATTGAAAGTCAAGATAGAGAAATAGGAATAAAATGTGTGAGTATGCTCTTATCCCAAGTGTGTATAGGAATGTTCAAAGCTATGAATGTACAATAGTGAAAATAAAATAAAAGAAAGAGGGATGTGATAATCCCAAGGTGCTCAAGGGCACAAGAAAATAGATTCTTGTAATAAGAATAAAAACTAAAATAATATTACCTAAGAGGATTGATAAATCCAAGAGAAGAATAGAGCTTGAGAGAGTGTTGTGTGAGAACTTAGGAGTGTTGTGAGAGCTAGGGGAGAGAGAGAGATGTGAAAATAAAAAAGTTAAATTTAATAAGAGAGTAGGAAAGAAGAAGAGGTTTACTAATCATTTGGAATTGTCTCAAACCATCTTCACTAACCTAAGAAGGTGACAAGTGGAAAATGCTTAGAAACGACTTGCAAATGATAAATTGTCAAATAATACTAGCACGACACAAGGAAATCCATGTTGAGTACTAGTGTCCAGACAATTAACACTAAAAAATATCAAGAGAAAAGAAAAACATGGGGTGAACACACAAGGAACAGAAAAAGGTGACAAAAAAAGGAGGCATGAGCATCTTGAGGATGACAAAGGTTGATACAAGGGTTGAAAAGATGCTACACAAACACTAAGGGAATAGACACCAAATTGGGCACGAAACATAAATGTGAAATTACAAGGGTGTGCAATTTCACAAAGTAATTTAAGTATTATCATAATTAAATTATTGCTAACAAATATCTACCATATTAAATTAATGTTCTTAGACACATCTCATAGAAAACAATTTAAACACAATTTGAAAGCTCATTTATTTGCTATGTCTACTAGAATCATGTCAACAACATCCACTTATTTAATATTAAGTTATTAATCCGCTTAAAAGGTCCTACAACATTCAAGGACCTACCAACTCTATTAAAGATAATAAATTATGTAACGGGAATGTTATAATTTTAGAAAAATAATTATTATTATGTGACAAGACATGTACAAAAGATCCAGAGCTACCAATTTTTTTTAATCATTTATGTTTTCAATTTTTAACACGATATTTTTAGTTTTATTTTTTAATGATGTGATTTTATTTTTTTTAATATTTATCAAAGTTTTTGAATAAATCGATTTTAATTGAAGAGGCTACAAATAAAGGACCTTATCTCTATTAACAAAGAAATTGAAACATAATATTATAAATATCCAATCTATGACGATTTACCATTAAGGTACACACTCGTACACAATATGAATCATCTTTGTTCTCTACCATCATCATTATGTGCAAATTGAAAACCCTAAATGAATATGTTTTGTTTTTCTCTTCAATATATCATATAAAACCTTACCTTGTATAAACAAGGTATAACTTTCTCCACCCACTTTATTATATTTATATTTATAGAAAACAATAACAAAATGACATACAAAAATAAGAAAAGAAAAAGAGAAATCCTCCTATCTTAGCCACACTATTCAAGCCAATTTAATTTGTAGATAAAAAAGTGATTGTGGTGAGCATTGGAACATGCCAATGGCTTAACATTAATCACATGAAGTAAAGGTAGGAAGGAGAATTGTGGATAAGAGAGGATAAGGCGTGTGTGGGGTGTGGAATGCATACGCACTGCATAACACATTCCCTCTGGAACAAATCCCCTCCACACTCCTCCACACCATTAACACACCCGCCTCCTTGATTTTTCTCTGAGCGAAAACAGCAATGGCGTCTCTGAGGCTTCCGGTGCCCATGGTGAAGGTGATGGCGGCTTCCAAGGTGCAAACGAAGGAACCAGAGAAGAAGAGCTTCATCGACTGGCTGGCAGGAAAACTTGAAAAAGAGCAGTTAGTGGAAACTGATCCCGTTCTGAAGAAGGTGGAAGGCACCATCAATGGCGCCGCCCGTCCCTTAGGAAAGACTACCTTGGTTGCCAAAAGGAAGGGCGTCTCACCGCCTTCTGAGCCTGAGAAAAAACCAGGCCTTTTTGGTGGTCTCTTTGGGAAGTGAGTCTCGTCTGCCAATCTTTCAAGCCTCTGGATAAAAATCTTCCTGCAATGTTCATTTTCTTCTTGTATTTCTCATAGTATGTATAATTTTGTTTCAAGCATCTGATAAATGAAATGTGTCAATGTATGGAATGACTACTGTGTATATTCTTAATGCTTTTCAAATAGATGCAGAGTATAATTTTGTCCAGATTTAGTTTTAAGTACTGTTATTGGTTTGATGGATTGCTTCAAGGATACTTTAGAATTGTATATGAGTGGGGGAATGGAACTCTGCCCCCCAAAAAAAATTGGGTATAGAAATAAAGTAATTAATGAGATGAAGTAATGTAATGAATGAAAGGATTCTTAGGTTAAAAGGTTTGGTGTAATAGTTTAGGTATTGTTTATAAGTATAATTTGTGTCAAGTTTAAATTGGTAGAGTCAAAAAATAGTAAAATAAAAAAATTTATAAGTTTTGAATGAAAATTATGAGTATTTTGAGTTCTCAATGGATCATGAATATTCTCTTCTCTTAAAAAAAAAAAGTGGAAAAATGTAAGAGCTTAGTTTGGATTTGATCTTATGCCTTTAGTTTTGTGTTCCTGTTGGGATTGTCTTCTTTGTGGACTCGTTTCCTTACATCTCCTCTTGAAAGTTACTGGTAGGCTTCTTCTCTAAGTGATGGCTGAAAATTGTAGAAGGATAGGTTGATAGTCTAGTTAGGCTGTTTTTTTTTGCTACTCCCCTTGGTTCAAGGGCTTGCTTTATGTACTTGTTTTATCATTACATATTAAAACCTGACATACGTATATATATATATATATATGAGTATTTTTAATAAAAATATATGCTTTTATTTAAAGATTTATGTTTAGATGTAAGATATTTTTATTTATGATATTAATTGTGAAGAAAATTAGATTTTAACTCTTTTAATTGTTAAAAATAATTTAAGGAACTTTCTTATAATTGAAGATTATTAAAAAGCGGGGGCCCTAACTGGTTTATTCGTAATTCTATTTGCGCTGCTGGCAGTGAGTTCTAGTCTCCCAATCAACGTAATACCGGTGTCGTGCATCGCGCCGATCAATTTAAAAAGAGTTCGGGCACCTTCTGCGGTTTATACCAGCGATACTTGATCCCATGAAAAAAATATTATTAAAAAAATTACATATTTCAAAAATGAAATAGTAATAAAAAATTAATAGTATATAGGTTCAATAATTTTAAAATAAATATTAAAAACTAGTTTATATTTAAAATTACAAATTTATTATAAGTTTAATTATGCTTCGACTTAAAGTTGGATTGAAATACATGTAATTTGTAGGTGTGGATAATTTTTTGAATTATGTTTGCTATAATTTAATTTGTAAAGGTACTATTAGTGAGTAATATTGGATTGCATGAAACATGTGTTATAGAATAACTAGACCATATTGAATATGAGTACAATTATAATATTAATTATTAAAAAAAGAATTATATTAACATGTTTAGCATTTTTTTAAATAATGTAAATTTAATGAGGATCAAAATAAATTTAAACATATATAAGTTCGGATATAGATTATTATGTAGATTATGGTTAGTATTTGTTATTCTAAATTAAAAGACAGTCTATATATCCATCCTTTTATTAAGATAATTTTTTGGTTATTATTATGTCCACGAAATTTTACCATTAAATAGTGTTATAGTTTTAGAATGTGCATGTAATAAATAATGTAATAAAATTTTATATAGATTATTTCATTCTAATATTTTAAGTCTATTTAATTTTTAGAAGTAACAATTGGTTGTGGAAGGTGTAGGTGGATGAGGTGTATATTTTGATCTTATTGTTCAAGTTGTAATTTGTTATAGATTTTTTACTTCATTTGATCATTTCTTTTAATGTAATTTTGTGTTTAAATTATTTTTCTCCATTATAAATGGGTGATAATACAACATTGTGTTCCAAAAATCAATACTATTGAGCTACCAAAATTATCAATGTTCAAATTGTATCAATTATACCAAACAAACAATCAAGATTTCAAGCACAATGTAAAATTATAATTTGTGGCATTTTCCATGTAAATTCAATTTATACTTTAAAAAAATATATATCAATAAATGCTACCATTAGAGGGCACAAATTTTTATATTAATATCAAAATAGAGAAAAATATCTAACATGACCTTACACAAATCTCTATGCACATAACAAAAATTAAGAAGTAAAAAATAAACTTTAAGAAGGAGATGAGAATGACTAAGGATATGACAAAAAGCAAAACATACAAAAAGTCCAAATTGAATATTACATCATAAACAATAAACCCACCATAGATATATTTTGAAACATTACTAATAGTAGCTATATCACCCAAAAAAATTGGTGTATAATAAATTGTTACATATTAGACTTGTAACTAATCACCATTATTTCATTACAATTTTGCCCCTATAAAATGCAATTCTCACACCAAAAGAAAACACCTTCTAATAATCTCATGCCAATAATATATTCCTAGTCCACGCACATGACATATTGATCATTCTCCATAATCGAGAATTGAAGCCAAATTATTTTATTTTCTCTCACACTTGCAGTCATCAAGCCTATTTTTAAATCAAAGCCAATATCTCTTAAACCTTAATAAGTGAGAAATCATTTCTCAATGCTAAAGCTTCCATCAATAATTGTTGTAAATGTGTCACCCTAGAAAGAAAAATTAGGGTCCCTTTGACTTATTCAATGTCTATAGGATGGAAATCATTAATACATTTCTTAAGGGGGAAATAGAGAGCCAAAAATTCAATATATTTCTTGAATTGAGTAGGCATATAGGATAGATAATATTTAATCATCTCCTATCCTTGAAGAGGTCCCTGTTACTAATACCATTGCCACTCCTCCCCCGAAGAAAAATAAAATTGTGGTGTGTTTGGTTCAAGAAAGTGTGGCAATTGGGCTTGGTGAGCAGAAAGGTAAGAAGGGTAACACTACTGCAGCAAAGAAGAAAGGAAAGTCTCTTCTCCCGAGAGTTCTTCCGGTCTCCAAGGAAGGTAATTTGGATGAGGAAAAAGATTCTAAGGTAGATATTGTGGTGGGGGAAAGTTATGATTTAGGGGCAGAGCATTTGAGTGTGAGAAGATCTCACATACTGACGCGAAGCAAAAAAGAGGCCCCTTTTGACACTCTTTCTAGTGATTCAGATAGGTCTAGTGGCAGGGTTGAAGGAATCAAGGCTATTGAAAAGAGAAAGGACACATGACCCATTGAATACCTTAGTCACTTCTCAAAACTTAACCAAATGTTGCTCGAGGACTCCACTAATTCCTTGTACACTAGGGTTGGCATTGATACGAAGATCTAGAGCAAGGGAGACAAAGCGAATGTGCTCGGAGGGTTGCAGGAGCAGGTGTCTATGTTGAACCGGAGGTTAATTGTCTGGCTCATTTTTCCATCAAGATGATTCACAAGTCATTTCTCACTCTCTCAGATGTGATTAAGGAGGAGCTAAACAAGAACACCATGGATGAAGGCCCCAACTAGATTGGGGAAGATGTGTTAAACCTCCTGGTTAAGAAATGGGAGGGTTCAGACAATTGGCTTTTGGGTCTGTTCTTGGTTGTGTTTTTGATGTGTCTATGTTGTTAGTTGGTTGTATTTGCGTCTAGTTATTTGTTACTATATTCTTTTTGCTTTTTTTGGGTTGGTCGTTTTTGGCCCTTTGGGCTCCTCGTGTAAAGGGTATAGCACCCTGTAAATGTTGCTTATATAGTCAAAAACATTAAATCTTTCCTCTAGCTCTTGGAACTGTTCGTGGGAATATAGGGGTGGCCATAAACCCCTTTCACTTTCAACACATCTTCTAGCCCTAATAGATCTTTTTATTTAATTAATGTCACAACCATTATTTAGACTTTATCTCTATTACAAAGGAAATGTTATGACTTAGGCATGAAATGGGTGGAATTTTTTTAATTCACCTTTTCTAGCCATGAAATGTATACCTAGGAATAACCACCACTACCTCCAATACATTATTTTCTTTGAAATATGAATAATTTACATTTAAACAAATAAGAGTAATGGAACATAAGAAGGTCATTTATGTATTCTTATAATTTAGTTGTATGCCATTCATTTAACCTATTTGAAAAAATAATAAAATTTGAATACAATGTGAAGCAATAAGTATATCAATCCCAACTTAAAAATGAGAACCATCTATAAGAGTCCTTTGAATATGTCATCTTACAAAACCTAAACTCATCATGGTTAGTAATATATTTTATATCTGAGATTTATAATGTTGTTATAAATCCCAAGTGCCCCAAGGGATTGTATCCTATTGGGACATCTATCTCCCATTATTTTATTTATAATTAGCTCCTTTAGCTTATCATCTTCCATGTTAGGTTCTAGAATCAACAAGGTAATCAAAGGAGTGGCGAATAGCCAAATATTCTAACATGTTATAAAATTTATTAGCTTCTATATTGTAATGAAATTTTTGAAAATATATCATGGAATTCATTATATCCTAGACAATTTGGAGAAATATTTTTAGTCTATAATTATTCATGTCACTTTTTTAAAACATTGATGATAACCATGAAATATCCTTCAATAACCAAAAGCAACATGCTTAATTTGGAGGATACATTTATGCTCATAACCAAGGCTTGAGCTTCAACCTCATTATTAGTTTCATTTAGTATTTTCTTAGAAGTGGCACATAAGAAATTTGTGAACTAGATTGATAATTATACATATACCATTTGAAATTATTGGGTTACCTTTACAAGAACCATATAAAATTAATTTTAGAAAATTATATATGGAGTGATAATATTTAACTCTTAACCTATCCACTTGAAAAAAATTAACATTTATAGCCCAATGAGTGGGGGATTCAATTAAACTCCACCTTTTGAACAACAAGATGTTCCAAGAATAGAAGCTCATGCATTCTATGAATATTGCCAAAATTTTGACATCACTATTTCTAATAAAAAATTGATATATTATAATAGCAAATTGGACGCCAAATTCAAAATTTGTGCCACCCAAAAGTGAATTTTAATAAATTATCTTCCTGGGTGGGAAAATGAACGACTAGACTTTTGGTGCCAAAAAAAGGGGTAGTTACACTTTCCAAAATATTCTAAGGACATTATTGGTGTCAAATAAAAGGGTTGAACAGAGGTTATGGGAGGCAACTCCATTAGTGAATTTTATGGCTCAGAATAAAGATTTTATTACATAGTTGATTTTACTTGTAGTGAATCAATCCCATGTGGTTGTAGCATTGTAATTTCTAAATTTATAATTTTATTTTTTGAAAGTAATCAAAAGTGGATTGTTTTATGTCCTGCATTTTTTATGTTGATATTTATTGTTGTGTTTTGTGTGGATGTTGGGTGGATTATCCCCTCATCAATTCCTACCTTATTACACATCCACAAAAATTTAAAAATTCCAAGAAATTGGTCCAAAGCATGCCCATATTTACCCTAGCCTAAATCAAGATCATGTCCATGAACATAAAACCTTAGATCAAACACCACCATCCACCCCCATCCAAAAAATTTGATGTCCATGATAATCCTATGTTTGATCATGATATCTATGATAGTCCAATCTTTGATTATTATTTTTATTATTTCATTCAAGATGATTGCCTTCCATCTTATGATCCCCTCCCTTCCACTCTATCTCATGATTCATCTCTAAATCATGATCAAATTACACCTTCCACCCCATCTAATGATCCTATCCCCTCTCATGATCTCCTCCCTTCCTCTCCATGTTAATATCCTAATCCATCTCAAGATTCCAATATCCTTCCTAATCCCCCTCATAATCCCTCCCCAAGTCAAGATCAAAGATTTTTTTCATCTTCATTGATGAGTCCAGTTTATGACTCAATTTTGATAGAATTTTATTGTCTATTTGTCGTATTTGTCATAGACTTTGATGCTTGGATGTTGATCCTTTTATGATATTTCCTTAAAAACATAGACATTGGGCATAAGCTTATTTTTACAATCTTTAATGACATTGACATGCTATATGAACTATCTATGTTGATTTTACATGTGGATTAATGAATGCTACTTTAAGATAGTTACAGATATGCAATTGTTATGCATACTAATATTGTTGTGCAGATATAATTAGCAGCCTACAAAATTAAAGAAGATTCTTCTAGCTGGTCATTCGCCATAACGGTTAGCAAGGTGGTCATTCAAAGGTCAATAAAGAGAAGACTCTCGACGGTGGGAGATTCCTCATTAAAATTGACAGTGGGAGATTCCTCATTAAAAATGAAGTTGTAACCACCTCGTAAATGGTCTTAATTGTCTATTGAGCGAACATAGGCATTACTATTATGCTAAATCCGCATTAAGGAAAATATTCCTAACCAGATTCCATGCATGCATAATCGCCTCTCCACTTTTCATGCTTTCCCTAAAGTGGCATCCTCTTAATCTATTAGAGTTGACCCCCTTGCTAGGTGATTAATTAGTAGATTTTCTTCCTATAAATAAGACTCGGATGCTCATTCAAAAGAGGTTGCTTGATCTGATGATG